>AWUE01015359.1:0-10424 GCA_001974825.2 Corchorus olitorius
TAAATAGCCACCTCCTGTATCACAAATCACACACCTACATACCACACACATAGATAATTTCTTTTCTTCTAGTTTTCATCTAGTTTTTAGGCAAAGGGTGCGCCACCCCCTATAGCCATAGGGAGGTTCGGCATACCTAGGTATTTTGCAAGGAGATTTCGCCCCTCCAAGGTCCTGTAAGTACTCTTATGCCTCTCATGGATTTTCCTAAATCCATGAGTAGCTAAATTCTTAATACTTCTGATCCTTTGGTGAATTCAATCAATTAAATATGGTGAGATTTCTGTTCTTATAATTTGGTATTTTATTCTTGATAGATAGCATGTTAAACTTTGTTTTAATTCTACAATCTTGATCTTTATTGATTTATGTGGCCACTAAAGAGGTAATTTGAGAGATTGTTGGCTAGATCAAACAACAAGGTTGACGCATGAGTTTGATTGTGTGTAGCAAGTTAGCCGCGCTTGACGGCGGGTTAATTGGGTTTGTATGCCAGTGATCAGATTTATCTGGTTGTTGTATGGTTTTATTTATTAAGCATGTGTGAAAGAACTAATAAAAGTTGATCTTAATGCTTTGAATCCTAGCAAATCTTTAAGGCTTAACGGCTAATTGATTAGTTGGGAAGGAAAAAGGGGTAATTTAAGGCTTGACGGCTAATCTTATCTAAATAGCATGTTAGGGTTTTCCCTAGGCCAGTTATCATCTTGAATCTAATATTGAATTTATCTTTTAAATCAAGGACCCATAATTAATTTGATTGTTTTCTACCATTGGTGAAGAAGTATATCCTTAATTATTGTTTTCTTTCTTATCTGCTATAGACTTAGATTTAATTTACTCTACTTTGTTTTCTAGTTTAATTGTTTTCTGTTTAATTGCTTTCTGTCAATCTCTGTTTTCTGTGTTGTTTTTGAGAGATTTTAAGGACTAAATTTTCGAATAAAATCTATCACCCTTCTCTGTGGGATCGACCCCTACTTGCCCTATCTACTTAGTTAGGAGTTTGTTGGGATTTTATTTTTATGATTGTTGACGACCGATCAATGTGCTAATGAAATACTTGACTCACAAAGAAAGTATGCATCCAATCAAGTAATTCAAGCAATTCAAAGCATTAATCATAGCAATCATAGCATAAGTCATTATAAAGATCTAAATCAAAGCATAGAAAACATAGAAAAGAAATACAAACAACTAATTCAAATTAAGGAATAGGCAATCAATCAAAGCAAAACAATGCAAAGAAAAATTAAACGGAGATGAGTTTAAGAAAGCTTCTCTATTTATGTGGCACGGGTTAGAGGTGGCATGGCTTGGATTGTCGGTGGTGGCTCGGTGTTTGCGCGGGCTATCATGGTGATGACCGATCCTGGCCAAACTTGGCACGCAAGTGGACCGGATGAGGCCGGTTGTGTCGCGCGGTTGGTGCGGCAGTGGCCGGGCCTAGCCGGGTATGGTGCGCGGGTAGCCAGGCCATGACTGGCCTAGCATGTTTTGCGGTTCGGGCATGGCCGGTCCTGGCCAGGCCTTATGTGTAGATGGTCGGGCCATAGCCGGGCATTAGCCGGCCAAGCTAGCTAGGTTGGCTCGATCATAATTGGCTTCCATCCTTTGCTCCTCTCCTTAGGGCTTTCATTCGGTTTTTTTGCAAATGTTCAAAAAGCTTTAATTGTTCGACTTTTTTCCTTAATTTGAAATCCTAAAAAGAAAAAGAAAAACAAAACTAAAAAGAAAATTAACATGTTAGTAAATTCTTGGGTTGCCTCCCAAGCAGCGCCTTTCTTTAATGTCTTTGGCTAGACCTTCCTTCCTCTCCCTTTGTTAGGGTGGATCATACCACTTCAAAGCATAAAGCAAATATGATAAGATTGGAAGAATATGAGCACAAAAATATGAAGATAAAAAGAAGAGATAAGGAAAGAAATCACCAATTTTGCTGAGGGCGACTCCATGAATAGCTAGGAATGACAATGCCATCTTTGTTGCCGTGAGAGGTTGATGCAATGGATGCTTCCGGCATTCTTGATTGGCATTGATCTCGTCTTGCGTTTGGAAAGTGTCCTCGTCTTGGAAAATTTTCTTGTCCTCCAGAAAGAATTGATCCATAGGTGTCCAATCCTCATATTTGATCTCTCCAAAGCTCCCATGTTCAAGAAACTTGTTGATTCCCAAGAAATCGTGATCTTCATATTCCAAAAGTTGGTTATCAACAAAATCTTGCACACTTGTTTCATTCAGCTCAAGGTGTCCAAGTTGTTCATTGTCTGGTGGCTCATCTTCTGGCTTGGCACGGCTTGGAGGAGATGGAGGGATGTCCATCTTTATATCTTCTTTCGATGCTTCTGATTCGTCTTGTGTAATCTTGGAATCCTCCGTTGGTAAAGGTTTAGCGTTGCTTGGTTTAGTTGGACAGGTTCTTCCCATGATGATGTTGCCTCGATCTCTTCTTTGGAAACTTCTTTAATTTCAGCAATCACTTCTCCTTCTTTTGAAGTGAATCATCTTGGCTTTCTTCACTGCATGTCTTTCTTTGCGGTGCAAACCTTTGAGGAAACGGTGGTGGACCGTAAATGGTTTCCATCTTATCATCCCTTCAAATCTTGATTTAGGTCGAGAAGTTTTTGGTGATGAAGTAGGTCGATCCTCCTTGCTTTTGGCCGAAATCTCCTCCTCACCTGGTACTTGGATGTTGGATACAGCAACTGGTGGCGGTACAGCAGAGAAAGCAAATGCTGGAGGTGGCGATATCGCAGGTGGGGATGGAGTATCAAACAATTCCATCCTCTGAGTATGCCAAGTCATGTATTCGGCAAACATCTTAGCTAAATTCCCAAATTGAGTAGTTGATGAGGATATGGCATTGTTAGTGCAATTCATGAATTCCCTCATCTCCAAATCCGATTTTGATCCTTTTGATGAAGAATCTTTCTTTGTAGAAAAATGGTAGATGTTCTCAGTCATGGTGTTGAGCAGCTTCCTTGCTTCTTTAGGGGTTTTGAGTGTCAGACTTCCTCCACTAGCAGCATCAACATATGTTCGATCTTCACAAAGAAGTCCATCATAAAAATTCTGAATTAGAAGTGTTTTACTCAAGTTGTGATAAGGGCAACTCGCACAAATCTCATTGTATCTCTCTCAGTATTGATGCCACTTCTCGTCAGGTTATTGTTGACAGGAGCTGATTATTTTTCTGACAACAGCTCGCTTCGCTTCTGGAAAGTACTTGTTCAAGAATGTTGTCTCCAATTCCTTCCACGAAGTTATGGATTTTGGTGATAGGCTCACAAACCAACTCCTTGCTTTTCCTTCAAGAGTGAGTGGAAAAGTTCGAAGTTTAGCTTGTTCTTCAGGCATCCCAGTAATTGCAGCACACTTGATAAAGAAACTTCGCAGGTGTTCATGAGGATTCTCATAGTGTTCTCCTAGGAAAATTGGCAACATGCGGATCACTCCTGGCTTCAGTTCGTAGGACATATCCATTGGTGGATAATCAATGTAAAGGGATGGCACTTTATAATTGGAATTCAACTCCCTTAACAAACGTGATTGCTCCATTGGATCTTCTTCTAGAAAAACAAAAACTCAAAGAAAAAATTAGTAGTAACCATTCTTAAACAAAATTAAAGACAAAATAAAGAATTTTTTTTTAACAACGCAGAAATTTTTTTTTTATTTATATTAGAAAACGCAAAAACACCCCTTTTTTTTTTCAAAAACGCAAAAAAAATTTTTTTTTTGAAAACGCAATTTTTTTTTAGTAAAAATGCAAAAAAGAAAAATTCTAGAGAAGATAAATTCTTGGATCTATTCCTTACTTCCCCGGCAACGGCGCCAAAATTTATGATCGGTCGTCACCAATCATAAAAATAATCCCCACAAAATCCTAACTAAGTAGATAGGGTAAGCAGGGGTCGATCCCACAGAGAAGGGGAATAGACTTTATCCAAGATTAACTTTTACTAAAAATTCCTTAAGAGTTTTGTTTAGAAACAGGGGATTAAAACTAACAATTAAAATTAACTAAGAAAACAATCAAGAAAATTAAAGAAAACAATTAATAAGAAAGCAGTAAATAAACTAAGAAAATAATTGATAAAAACCCTCCAACATAGAATTAATATCCCTCTTGACAATTATAATATGGATCATTGATATCTAAAAATTATGAAAACAAAGAATAGCTTGTTAATCCTAAATCACCTTAATTAGATAAGATTACCGGTTAAGGCTTAAATTACCCCTTTTACTTCCTAACAAATCAATTACCGGTTAAGGCTTAAAGATTCACCAAGAAACAAAGCATTAAGAACTAGCAATTTATACAAGCACAAAGAGCAATTTCTCACTCATCGTCCCTTATCTCCCTTCGAAGGAGTGGTTAATTCTCATCCAATTGCTACAAACAACCAAGCCTGGACAATTAATCCTCGACTTGGTCTTGCCAATGCTAACTCAATTTATCAAGAAAGTGTCGACCCAATCCATCAAAACAAGCAACATAGAATTAAAACAGAGATCAAAGGAATACTCTAACAGTTTTCATATATAAGCACAAAATCTCACCATGATATAAGTCAAGAGATCAATTAAATTCTACATTGGAGAAAAGAAAAGGATTACTCACTCATGAATTGAGTGAGCATAAGAAGAAAACTTACAGAACTTTGGGGCGAAATCCTCCTCTTGAATTACCTAGGGTTGCCGCCCCTCTCTATGCAAAGGGGGGGTGCGGCACCCTAGCCCTAAAACTAGAAGAAAAACTAGAACTAGAAGAGAAAATTATCTAGATATTGTGTGAAGGTATGTGATTTGTGTTACAGGGGGTGGCTATTTATAGTGGAAATAACCCTAGATAATCCAATTCTAAGTAGGAAAGGAGTTTAGGACGTTTTAGGATCTAACTTAGATTCTAAGTTAGAGTAAAAGTCATCCTAGAACCAAAATCCTAGTCAAAATAGGATCCTGAAAAATCCTGGATTCGTGCAGGGACTTCGACGGCATTTTTGGGCTTGAAAACGGAAGAACTGGGTCTTGGACTTCAAAGGACAGTTGTAGATCTCGGAGTTTTCTTTCCAACGAGTACTCATGGGCTTCAAACGGAGGTCTGAGCTGAAAGTTATGATTTTTCTACCAAAACTGCACTGAATCCTAATCCTGTTAGGACTAGAATCGGGAATCTACGGGATTTAGATATTTCCTTGGATATAGGAGTCATTAATTGGAATTAAGATTTCAATTAATGACTTATATGGGCTGAGTATTTGCCCATATAAAATATACAAAAATACCAAAACTTAAGGGCTTATTCATGGCTTGTCTTCAATCATTTGCAATTTAAGCTCCAATCTTCAATTCTTGCTCCTTGAAATAATTCTTCAAAGTCTTCAAATCTCCAAATTATCTTCAATAAGTCTTCAAATCACGAACTTCGAATCTCCAAATCCATACTCAAAATTTCTTCTGCCATATTTGAGTAAAAAGTCATCAATTTAGCTCTAAAAAGAGTGAAAAACAACAATTTTCTACTTTTCTTGTCTTCAAGACCTAAAAACACAAATACTTACAAAATATGGTTAATTCCACATAAAAATAGTAAAAAGTATAGGAAAATGATCATAAAAATAGGGTCTATTTTGGCTCGATCATAAACCCCCACCTTCCATCTCATCATCAAAGAAGGTGTCAAGCTGATGATAAAGTGTGTCGAGAACCAAAGGTGCCAATGGAAAGGAGAAGCCTCGAGACAGCTTTATAGCAACACGTGTCAACTCGATCAAAATTCTATCACCAGGGAAACCACCAAACACAAACTTGCTTAACCACAACAGTACAAGTGCAGCCCTGAGGTGAAGAACAGACATATCATTATTAGGCTTGCCATAATGTTGCAGCCAGACGAAGAGTTTTGCTGTTTTAGCATCGTTAAATTTCTTGCCCGCAGAAATAGTACTGTGCGCAGCCAAAAGCAAAGCCTCGATAGCCTGCTTATCCTCATCCAAACTAACAGAACGTGAATCAAGGTCTCCAAGGATGGGGAGAAGAGTAGCTGCAGCAACGTCCTCAAAGGTAACTGTTATCTCCCCAAAAGCCGTGATGAAAGTGTGTGTAGACCTATTCCACCTCCACAATAGAAAACCCACTACCTCAACATCAACATAAAACTGCCCTCTCCTTGCTAGGCAAATGGCATCAAAGACACGTGCCCCTATCAAAAGGTTCCTAAACCCAGCATCTGCAAATTCTCTATCAACCAATTTGGCCAAAAGAATATTGAGAGAGCCAACCGAGAACACAGGCTGAATGGTGGCTGGAGTCAAATCCCCTCTCTGATACGAATCTAGTTGTGTTAGATTCAAATCTAGCCTTGAATATCTATCAAAGTCGACTTGAACTTCCTCAACTTCTAGATGTGTATCTCGATGACCTTCACAAGGTGAATCCTCTTCTTTCGTCGGCCCAAAGTCTCCAATTAGACCTGCAATTGTTAACTCTAGAACACAAGATTCACAAACAATCAAGCAACACAACTTAATTGTTTGCTAGGACTCTACAAGATTGAAGAACCCTAAGTTTTGCTCAAACTAGAACAAAGAAGCTAAGATAATCAATTTGGGTGAAAACCTCAATTTATTAATCAACTCAACTTATGTTTACAAGAGGGGGGTTGGTAATGGACCATCTCCACGAGGTAATAGCTTAGACTTCCTCCTCTCAGGGAACCTTTCCTTCCTTAGATGCAACCAAACCCAATCGCCAGGTTCAAAGATGACCTCTTTGCGCCCCTTGTTAGCATCCTTCATGTAGTGTTGAGTTTTCTTCTCAATTTGTGCTCTAACCTTTGCATGAAGATCCCTAACAAAATCTACCTTGCGTTGCCCATCTATGTCAACTTGCACACTCAAAGGTAAACTCAACAAATCCAATGGAGTTAGAGGATTAAAGCCATACACACATTCAAAAGGTGAAAATCCAGTTGTACTATGTATGCTTCTATTGTATGCAAATTCAACATGAGGCAAACAATCTTCCCAAGTCCTTAAGTTCTTCTTAATCAAAGCTCTAAGTAAGGTAGATAAAGTCCTATTAACTACTTCAGTTTGTCCATCAGTTTGAGGATGACAAGTAGTTGAAAATAACAACTTAGTACCTAACTTAGCCCACAAAGTTCTCCAAAAGTGACTTAAGAACTTAGCATCTCTATCACTCACAATCGTCCTAGGCATTCCATGTAGTCTAACAATCTCTTTAAAGAACAAATTAGCTACATTAATGGCATCATCAGTTTTAGTACAAGCAATAAAGTGTGCCATCTTAGAAAACCTATCAACAACCACAAAGATAGAATCTTTACCTCTCCTAGAACGAGGTAATCCTAACACAAAATCCATGCTAATATGAGTCCATGGTTCATGAGGAATAGGCAAAGGAGTATACAAACCATGAGGCTTAGATGTAGATTTAGCTTGCAAACAAGTAATGCAACTAGAAACATGCTTTCCTACATCATATCGCATCTTAGGCCAAAAGAAGTGTTCATGCAATATCTCATATGTTCTATCAACACCAAAGTGACCCATTAAACCACCCTCATGCGATTCCCTCACAAGCACAAAACGCAAAGAACAAGTAGGTATACACAATCTAGATTCTTTAAACAAAAATCCATCATGCTTATAATACTTCCCAAATCCAGAATTCTCACATGCTTTAAACACATCACTAAAGTAAGCATCACTAGCATATAAGTCTTTAATAAACTCAAATCCAAGAATCTTAGAATCAAGCATGGAAAGTAAAACATACCTCCTTGATAATGCATCGGCTACAACATTCTCCTTACCTTTCTTGTAGCGCACCACATATGGAAAGGATTCAATGAACTCAATCCACTTAGCATGCCTCTTATTCAGCTTTTGTTGGCCCTTTAAGTACTTCAAGCTCTCATGATCCGTGTGAATCACAAACTCCTTAGGCCACAAATAATGCTGCCAAGTTTGTAATGCCCTAACAAGAGCATACAACTCCTTATCATAAGTAGGATAGTTCAACGCAGCCCCATTCAACTTCTCACTAAAGTATGCCACATGTTTCCCTCCTTGCATGAGTACTGCGCCAATACCTACACCTGATGCATCACATTCAATCTCAAAAGTATTGTTAAAGTTAGGTAAAACAAGCAAAGGAGCATTAGTTAATTTGTCCTTCAAAGTCTCAAATGCTTCTTGTTGCTCTTTTCCCCACTTGAATGGTGCATTCTTCTTCATCACACTAGTAATAGGGGCGGCTAAGGTGCTGAAATCCTTAACAAACCTCCTATAGAATCCGGCCAAGCCATGGAAGGATCTCACTTGACCAATGTTGGTGGGGGGTTGGCCAATCCTTGATGGCTTTGATCTTCTCCTCATCAACATGTATACCTTGCGCGGAAACCACAAAACCAAGAAAAACAAGCTTGTTTGTGCAGAAGGTGCACTTCTTAAGATTAGCATACAACTTCTCAACCCTAAGTACATCTAAAACACATCTCAAATGCTCAACATGTTCCTCTAAGTTGCGGCTATACACAAGTATATCATCAAAATAAACAACAACAAACTTTCCAATATAAGCTCTTAAAACATGATTCATTAATCTCATGAAAGTACTAGGTGCATTAGTTAATCCAAAAGGCATGACTAACCATTCATACAATCCTAACTTAGTTTTAAAAGCAGTTTTCCATTCATCACCCTCTTTCATGCGAATTTGATGATATCCACTCTTAAGATCAATCTTTGAAAATAAGCAAGAACCATGCAATTCATCAAGCATATCATCTAATCTAGGAATAGGGTGGCGATACTTAACTGTGATGTTGTTTATTGCCCTACAATCAACACACATTCTCCAAGTTCCATCCTTCTTTGGAATAAGCAAAACTGGAACTGCACATGGAGAAAGACTCTCGCGCACATAGCCCTTTTGAAGTAGCTCTCCAACTTGTTTCTCCAACTCCTTTGTTTCATCAGGGTTTGTCCTATATGACGGCTTGTTTGGAATTTGCGCCCCAGGGATGAAGTCAATTTGATGTTCAATCCCTCTAATTGGTGGTAAACCACTAGGAATCTCCTCAGGAAACAAATCTGCATAATCACTCAAAAGAGAAACAATGTTGCTTGGAAGCTCTCCATCCAAGTTGTTAGTAGCAACAAGTGTATTTTTAAGCATAAGCAAGATCAAAACAGAATTATCATTCAAAGCATTCTTAATCTCACTCTTAGTAGCTAACATACACTCTTTAACAACTTTCTTAGAACTATCAACCAAAACAGCCTTGTTTTCAACACAATTGGAACTAGAATTAGCATGCTTTTTCTTTTCTTGTGCCCTATATTCAGATTCCATTCTAGTAAAATCATCCCTCAATTTCAATTGATCTTTTAAAGCTTCTTGAGGTGATAAAGGAATTAAAGTTAAAGGCTTCTTACCACACATGAAAGTATACTGATTAGCCTCACCATCATGATGTACCTTGTTGTCAAATTGCCATGGTCGGCCAAGTAGTATATAGCATGCTTACATTGGTAGCACATCGCACAAAACATCTTCATTGTACCTGCCCAAAGAAAGAGAAACTAAAACTTGTTTGTTAACTTTAAATTCCTCCTTGTCGTTGATCCATCCTAAACTATAGGGTTTAGGGTGTTTGGTGGTGGGTAATTGCATCTTCTTCACTAAGTAAATACTAGCTATGTTGGTACAACTTCCACCATCAATGATCACACTACTAGGTTTTCCATTCGCATACATCCTAGTATGAAACAATTTCTCTCTTTGATTGTGCATATCTTCTTTCACAAAAGCACTCAAAGCCTTTCTAGCAACCAAATTCTTAAGTGCATATCCCTTAGTATCATCATCACTCTCTTCTTGCACAGACTCCTCCTCATCATCCCCATCACCACTTGAACCTAAATTGAATTCGTCATCTTCATTCACTATCTCACCATGATCATTAAGATACATCACCTTCTTATTGACACAATCTTTGGCATAATGACCATATCCCTGACATTTAAAACACTTAACATGAGATTTAGAGGAAGAACTAGATGAAGGTTTAGAATCGGATTTAGGACTTACTCCCTTTTGTTGCGCAACCTCCTTCTCCTTGTTGGAAGTTTTCTCATCTTTCTTGATTGGAGTTTTCCATGAGTTTGATGATGAAAATCCCTTCTTTGTGCCACTCCTCTTGACTTGTCCCTCGGCCTTCAGAGCTTGTTGTAACAAATCCTCAACATCAAAATATTGTTGCATCTCCACAATATCATGAATTTCTCTATTCAGTCCCGCAAGAAACCTAGCCATGGTGGCTTGTGTTGGCTCCTCAATTTCGGCTCTGGACATCAACAACATCATCTCGGAGTAGTACTCATCAACAC
>AWUE01015360.1:0-10095 GCA_001974825.2 Corchorus olitorius
AATAGCTAATTAAAATATAATTAAGCCCACAATGGCCGAATTACAACTCTAATGACCTAATGCTCATCGATTTCAAGAAGAGTGCACAACTTGGAATCGATGGGAATATTCCTTTGATGATGGTCTCCAATGGGCTTCAAATGATCTCCGATGGCCTTTAACTCTTCAAGATGAACTCTAATGAGGCCAAACAAAGCTTCCTTGAATCTTTTAGCTCTTGCCCTTGTCATTGGGCCTAATGGCATCTTCAATGGATCAAATGGCATCTTAGGCAACTCCGATGAGCTTGAAACTTCTTCCTTAGCATCTTCAAGCTTCTCCAAGCCTCCTTGCCGCATATGCACATCCTCTCCATGATCTCCATTGTGCTCTTCAAGACCATGATGAGTCCTTGGCGCATCACTCTCCCTAAACGGGCCCGAGATGTCTCTTCAAAGCCTCGTCGTCCGCACCAGCAACACACTCACTAACAAGGTTGATCGAGCCAAAAAAAGACCCTATTTTTATGATCATCCTATGATTTTTACTATTTTTATGTGGAATTTAACCATATTTTATAAGTATTTGTGTTTTTAGGTCTTGAAGACAAGAAAAGTGGAAACTTATTGTTTTTCACTCTTTTTAGAGCCATTTTGATGACTTTTTACTCAAATATGGAATTAGCAATTTTGAGTATGGATTTGGAGATTCGAATTTCGTGTTTGAAGATTTATTGAAGATAATTTGAAGATTTGAAGACAATTGAAGAATTATCTCAAGAGGCAAGAATTGAAAATTGGAGCTTTAATTGCGAAGGATTGAAGACAAGCCAAGAAGAAGCCCAGAAGCTAAGGAATTTTGAATATTTTATATGGGATAATACTCAGCCCATATAAGCCCACAATTGGAATTAAAAACCCAATTTGTGCCTCCTATATCCAAGGAAATATCCAATTCCCGCATATTCCCGCTTCTAGTCCTAACAGGATTAGGAATTCAGCGAACTCTCGGTAGGAAAATCATAACTTTCTGCTAAGACCTCTGTTTTAGGCCCATGAGTACTCGTTAGAAAGCTAACTCCGAGATCTACAACTTTCCTTTGAAGTTCAAGACCCAGTTCTGCCATATTCAAGCCCAAAAATGCCGTCAACGTTCCAGCACGAATCCAGAATTTTTCAGGATCCTATTTTGACTAGGATTTTGGTTCCAGGAAGACTTTTAAGCTAACGCGGAGTCTAAGTTAGCCCTTAAAACGTCCTAGACCTCTTTCCTACTTAGAATTGGAATTCCTAGGGTTATTTCCACTATAAATAGCCACCCCCTGTAACACAAATCACATACCTACACACACAATATCTAGATAATTTTTTCTTCTTCTTTTTTCTCTTCTAGTTCTAGTTTTTCTTCTAGTTTTTAGGGCTAGGGTGCCGCCACCCTCTCTTTGCATAGAGAGGAGCGGCAACCCTAGGTTATTCAAGAGGAGGATTTCACCCCAAAGTCTTGTAAGTTTTCTCATGCCGCTCATGGATTTTCCTAAATCCATGAGTAGCTAAATTCTTAATACTTCTAATCTTTTGGTGAATTCAATCAATTGAAGATGGTGAGATTTTTGTGCTTATAATTTGGTATTTTATTTTTGATAGATAGCATGTTAAACTCTGTTTTATTTCATGATCTTGATTTTTATTGATTTATTGTGGCCACTAAAGAGATAATTTGAGAGATCTATTGCTAAGTCAAGCGGAACAGTTAACCCTCGAGTCTAATTGTTTGGTAGCGAATTGATGACGATTGATAGTCGCTCAATGGGTTTTGCATGCCAGTGATCAGATTTATCTGATTGTTGTATGGTTTTACTTGTTAACCATGTATGAAAGAACTAATTAAATAGTTGATCTTAATGCTTTGTTGCTTGGTGAATCTTTAAGCCTTAATCGGGTAATTGATTTGTTAAGTTAAAGAAAGGGGTAATTTAAGGCTTAACCGGTAATCTTATCTAAATAGCATCTTAGGGTTTCCCTAGGCTAGTTATCATCAAGGATTTAATATTGAATTCATCTTTTAAATCAAGGATCCATAGTCAATTTGATTGTTTTCTACCATTGGTGAAGAAGTATGCTTTTTAATTATTGTTTTCTTTCTTAATTGCCATAGATCTAGATTTAATTTACTTTGCTCTGTTTTTAGTATAATTGTTTTCTTTAAATTGCTATTTTCAATCCCCTGTTTTTACGCAAAGCTTTTGAGAGATTTTTAAGGATTGTATCTCCGGATAAGGTCTACTCCCTTTCTCTGTGGTATCGACCCCTGCTTGCTCTATCTACTTAGTTAGGATTTTGTGGGGATTATTTTTATGATTGCTGACGACCGATCATAAATTTTGGCGTCGTTGCCGGAGAAGTAAGGAATAGACTCATCTGAAAGACGAATCCTTGGAATTTTCTCTTGATCTATGTGTTTTTTATCTAAAAAAAATTATGTTTTTTCTTTTATTTTCTTCTTTGCGTTTTTTCTAAAAAAAAATTTTGATTTTGCGTTTTTAATTTTTGTGTCTTGGCGTTTTTGAAAAAAAAATTGTTTTGTGTTTTGCGATTTTGAAAAAAAAATTCAATTTTGCGAAAAAAAACAAAAAAAAATTTCTTGCTTTTGCGTTTTCAGAAAAAAATATTTTAATTTATTTTTCTGCTTTTAATTTTTGTTTAAGAACTTTTACTACTAACTTTTCTTTGAGTTTTTGTTTTCTTAGAAAAAGATACGATGGAGCGAATAAGATGTTTTGTTCGAAAGGAGATTCTTTCTTGTCGACAATGGTCTGGTGAACAGTGGTACAAATATTGGAAAAGATACAATGAGACATGCAAGTTCTATGTTAACCATGGTATACCTGAGAGGCAGTTAATCAAGAGTTTCTATGATGGGTTGTTTCCCTCAGACCAAATTCTCATTAATGCCATTATTGGAAGAAGCTTGGAATTCGAAAGTCCCGAACACGCAAGGAGATTGCTTAGTAAAGCGGCAGAAGGTATTTTTCAAAAAGAACGCCAACATAATATTGAAGAAAGCCACCTCGATCCACTTAGTAGATTAATGATTTAGGTGGATTTCGTGCTGACATCCCAATCATGAAGGAAGTTGAAAGAGTGTCAAGCGAAACAACTAATGATTTGGAACCATATGAACTTGATTTGCACGACTCCTTTCAATTCTTCTTCAAGGACGATGATAAGCCATGGAAAGTCTACGTCTCTGCTCTACCAACGGAGGATTCCAAGATTGTACAAGAAGAATCAGAGGCATCAAAAGAAGATATCAAGATGGACATCCCAAAATTCGTAGAGCCCATAGAAGAGCCACCAGACGATGATCAACTCGGATATCCTAAGCTGAAAGAATTAAGTGTGTTGAATCTTGTTGATAACCAACTCCTGAAACATGAAGATCGAGATTTCTTGAGAATCAACAAGCTTCTTGAGTCTTACTACTTTGAGGAGATCAACATGGATCAATTCTTTTTGGAGGATAAGAAGATTTGCCAACATGAGGACACTTTCCAAAGGCGAGATGAAAACATTGCTAATCAATGCCGAAGGCATCCATTGCATCAACCTCTCACGGCGACAAAGATGGCATTGTCATTCATAGCTATTCATGGAGTCGCCCTCAACAAAATTGGTGATTTATTTCCTTATCTCTTTTCTTCACTTCCATATTTTTGTGCTCATATTCTTCCAATATCATCATATTTGCTTTATGCTTTGAAGTGGTATGATCCACCCTAACAAAGGGAGAGAAGGAAAGTCTAGCCAAAAACATTAAAGAAAGGCGATGCTTGGGAGGCAACCCAAGAATTTACTAACATGTTAATTTTCTTTTTAGTTTTGTTTTTCTTTTTCATTTTAGGATTTCAAATTAAGGAAACAAGTCGAAAAATTGGAGCTTTTTGAACATTTTCAAAAGAAACCGAATGGAAGCCCAAAGGAGAGGAGCAAAGGATGGAAGCCAATTATGATCGAGCCAACCTAGCTAGCTCGGCCGGCCATGCCCGAGCCGCACAACCACCAGCCATCCAACCATGCCACCTCTAGCCCGTGCCGCATAAATAGAGAAGTTTTCTTAAACTCATCTCTATTTACTTTTTCTTTGCATTGTTTTGCTTTGATTGATTGCATATTCCTTAATTTGAATTAGTTGTTTGTATTTCTTTTCTATGTTTTCTATGCTTGATGACTTATATGCTATAATTGTTATGATTGATGCTTTGAATTGCTTGAATTACTTGATTGCATGCATACTTTCTTTGTGAGTCAAGTATTTCATTAACACATCTATTTAGTCATCACACTTATGAGGGACACAACACACACATGTGCATTCACATTGAGGACAATGTGTCTTTTAAGTGTGGGGGAGAGAGTCTAATGGAGAGTCTACATGCATAGAAATCCATTAAATTTTTAAAAAATTTTGTACAATTTTGAATTTTTCATACATATATTAAGTGATTGATTTGATTATGATTGATGAATGTTTAGAATTTTTAAGAATGCTTTATTTGATTGATTGACTTTTAGCATGATATCTTATTTCTTAGAATTAGGTATAATTAGAGTTTTGTGATAAAAGTTTATTGTTTATTACTTCTATGATTGCTATTTCTATAACTTGTGTTTAATTTTTATTGAAATTGCAATTATGAAAGCATGTTATGGATATGTCAAGAACAAGTGTGGGGGACTACTTATATAAAAAGAGTAGTTAAAAATTTGTTTTCATAAGAAGAAGTGTTTTCATGCAAGAGGAGAAGAGGTATTTCTGCTTAAAAAAATAAATCAATCCATTGTTGTCACTCTTTTCTTTAACAAAAGGAGTTAGTAACCCTTGGAAAGAGGATAAGAGGCATGGAATTGCAGAAATATTGTCCCTCTGAAAAAAAAAAAATGGAGTCCTTCTAGAGTGCTAGTAACCTCAAAAATGGGAGTTAGTAACCCCAAAACATGAACACTTCGAGGTTAGTAATCTCAATTTTCTAAATACCTAATTACCCATTGAAAATCTATTATAACCCACGAAAACCCTTGATTTGTATCCATGATATGCATTTCTTTGAGTATTGGAGATAAAGATGATGAAGACATAAGCTTATGGAAAGAAGTAGTTATAGGATGTGATGAATGGTAAGTGATTAGAACTACTTTAATTATGGTTACTTAAGAATAAAGATGCTTGCTATTTCTTGATTTTTTGAATTAAGTGCTCTTATTATTCTTTGTTATTTTGATTTCATGATTGCATTAATCCTTGATATGTGTATACATTAAAAATTTATTTTTTGAAAAGAATGGATTTAAACATAGATTTGTACAGAATTTTTCTTGTTTTTCATACTAACCCATGAGTCTAACGAGTCTAGTTTAAACAAGTTTGTGGGTATCGTCCTAGTTAAGTAAACCCTCAGGTGACATAACACCTCCTGAGTACCTCTACCAGTCTCAGGTTTAAAGGCTTGCGTCACGTGCTAAGTGCCGCCGTACACCTACGAAAGTGGAATCTTTATTTGCATTAGTTTTTATTTTTGTTTTCTTAGTTTTTCTGTACTAGTTTGCTAAGGACTAGCAAAGGTTTAGTGTGGGGGAAATTATGATCGAGCCAAAAAAAGACCCTATTTTTATGATCATTTTCCTATGATATTAACTATTTTTATGTGGAATTTAACCATATTTTATATGTATTTGTGTTTTTAGGTCTTGAAGATAAGAAAAGTGAAAACTTATTGTTTTTCACTCTTTTTGGAGCCATTTTGATGACTTTTTACTCAAATATGGAATCAGCAATTTTGAGTATGGATTTGAAGATTCGAAGTTCGTGTTTGAAGATTTATTGAAGATAATTTGAAGATTTGAAGACTATCGAAGAATTATCTCAAGAAGTAAGAATTGAAGATTGGAGCTTTAATTGCGAAGGATTGAAGACAAGCCATGAAGAAGCTCGGAAGCTAAGGAATTTTGGATATTTTATATGGGATAATACTCAGCCCATATAAGCCCACAATTGGAATTAAAAACCCAATTTGTGCCTCCTATATCCAAGGAAATATCCAATTCCCGCATATTCCCGCTTCTAGTCCTAACAGGATTAGGAATTAAACGCAGTCTCGGTAGGAAAATCATAACTTTCTGCTCAGACCTCCGTTTTAGGCCCATGAGTACTCGTTGGAAATCTAACTCTGAGATCTACAACTTTCCTTTGAAGTCCAAGACCCAGTTCTGCCATCTTCAAGCCCAAAAATGCCGTCGAAGTTCCTGCACGAATCCAGAATTTTTCAGGATCCTATTTTGACTAGGATTTTGGTTCCAGGAAGACTTTTAAGCTAACGCGGAGTCTAAGTTAGCCCTTAAAACGTCCTAGACCTCTTTCCTACATAGAATTGGAATTCCTAGGGTTATTTCCATTATAAATAGCCACCCCCTGTAACACAAATCACATACCTACACACACAATATCTAGATAATTTTCTTTTCTTCTTTTTTCTCTTCTAGTTCTAGTTCTTCTTCTAGTTTTTAGGGCTAGGGTGTCGCCACCCTCTCTTTGCATAGAGAGGGGCTGCAACCCTAGGTTATTCAAGAGGAGGATTTCACCCCAAAGTCTTGTAAGTTTTCTCATGCCACTCATAAGTTTTCTCATGCCACTCATGGATTTTAGGAAATCCATGAGTAGCTAAATTCTTAATACTTCTAATCTTTTGGTGAATTCAATCAATTGATGATGGTGAGATCTTTGTGCTTATAATTTGGTATTTAATTTTTTATAGATAGCATGTTAAACTCTGTTTTATTTCATGATCTTGATTTTTATTGATTTATTGTGGCCACTAAAGAGATAATTTGAGAGATCTATTGCTAAGTCAAGCGGAACAGTTAACCCTCGAGTCTAATTGTTTGGTAGCGAATTGATGACGATTGATAGTCGCTCAATGGGTTTTGCATGCCAGTGATCAGATTTATCTGATTGTTGTATGGTTTTACTTGTTAACCATGTATGAAAGAACTAATTAAATAGTTGATCTTAATGCTTTGTTGCTTGGTGAATCTTTAAGCCTTAATCGGGTAATTGATTTGTTAAGTTAAAGAAAGGGGTAATTTAAGGCTTAACCGGTAATCTTATCTAAATAGCATGTTAGGGTTTCCCTAGGCTAGTTATCATCAAGGATTTAATATTGAATTCATCTTTTAAATCAAGGATCCATAGTCAATTTGATTGTTTTCTACCATTGGTGAAGAAGTATGCTTTTTAATTATTGTTTTCTTTCTTAATTGCCATAGAGCTAGATTTAATTTACTTTGCTCTGTTTTTAGTATAATTATTTTCTTTAAATTTCTATTTTCAATCCCCTGTTTTTACGCAAAGCTTTTGAGAGATTTTTAAGGATTGTATCTTCGGATAAGGTCTACTCCCCTTCTCTGTGGGATCGACCCCTGCTTGCCCTATCTACATAGTTAAGATTTTGTGGGGATTATTTTTATGATTGCTGACGATCGATCAAAGGTGGAAACTTCCCTGTGCAGACGTAGTGTCATCCAAAACCTTATCTTTGTCAAAATCCAGTATGCAATCTGACAATTCCATCCAGGCATCATACAACGAACCAACCTGTGGCAAGCTCACTTGCTTTGCCATAGGTTCTGCAAGGCATCCAAAAACACAATCGAAAAAGAGCAAGCAGACAAGACTTAATAAAAAAATAATAATAAACTCAAAAGAAAAGAGAACCTTACTTTCTGGAAAATGAGGCTGCTACAAGCTATGGCAACAAGCATGCGGTAGCTAAAGTTTCTGTGCAGCAGCAGCAACAACCAAATAAGGCTACGACAGTAATAACACAAAAAACGTTGCTGCAGCAAACACAAAAAAAAGGGGTGCACAAAAAGCTACTGCAATGATGACAAAGGAGCAACAGAAAGAGCATAAAAGCCGTACCTGAGGAGCACCACAACAAAAAGAACATCAAAGAAAGGCCTGCGGCAAAAGCAAAATCGAAGTGCCGAGACCTGCAAAATCCAGTAGCCAAAAAGGAAATTCATCATCAAGCTCAAAAAAAAAACCCCCCAAGCAAACTAACGCTATTGCCACAAGGAGGGGCTCCAAACGACATCAACAAACGGAAGATAATAGCATTGCAGTAAACTCAAAAGCAGAAAAGAGAAGTCCCATCCGTTGTGGGATAAACGAAAACTCACAAGAATCACAGCCAAATCAGTGAGTCACTATAGTAGGAGAGCAAATCGCAACGCAAGAAGGCCCAATTTGATCAATTAAAGTGACAACAACGACAAACCACAAATCAACAAAAGAGTAGGAAACTTTGACTAGCAGCAACGGGCCTAGCATCCAACAACAATGAGAGAAATATGGCAACAATGGCAGCAAGGCTCAGCAGCAGTAAACAGGAAATTCCAGGCGTTGCCATTCACAAAAAAAGAATGATCGATTTGCAAAAAAAAAACCCTAGCCCACCGCCGGTAGGCTCGGGGCGGGCACTCGAGGCTGCCGCAGTAAGCAGTCGCAGCAGCAACTCAACCATAGGCCGTGCAACAACAACGGTAAAGAGACCAGCGGCGGTGCTCCAAAAAAAAGGAAGACAAAAAAAATGAGGCATGATAGGAGAAGGAGATGGGAAGAGAGTTACATGTTAAGGGTTGAGCAAGCGGGACAAGGAGATCAGATCAGAGAGAAGCAGATGCGAAAAAAGAAGATGGAGCAGCAGAGGAAAACTAAAGGGGAGAGGAGAAAAGAAGCATGAAAAAGAAAAAAAAATTAAAAAGGGAAAGAGGTAGAAGGTTTAAGAGAAGATAAGGAAGATAAGGAGATTTCGGCCTTTAGGAGAAATAAAATAAAAAAAAGTATAATTGATAGAGGAAGCAAGAGCATCGGGTTCAGAAAAGTTTTTTTTTAAAAAAAAAACTCTCTTAAAAAAAAGGAATATATATGTGGGAATAATGAAGGAAGCAGAAGCGCCAGTCTGGGCTTGGAGTAAGGATTAAAATTTTTTAAGTATACATACATCCCTTGGAATATAGGTTGTGTGGATCAAATTGATGATTTGCAAAGACAATTTTGGCGTCGATTATGGAGTGCCAACATCCCACCAAAGGTGCATTACTTCACATGGCGTTTGGTATGGGGTTTGTTACTGGTTAAGATGAATTTGCAGCTACGGGGTATGGACATTGATGGCAGTTGTGCAGTGTGTGCTAATCATGATGAGAGCATTTTCCATGTCTTCTTTGGTTGTCCTTTTAGCAACCAATCTTGGGAATTATCGGCACTTCCGTGGGTAGTCATTTGTGCAGAAGACTGGTTGGGAGAAGAGGATTTTTGGCAGCAAATGGTAGGTAAGGCATCGAGCTTGGGACAATTGGATTTGTTCCTTGTTATGCTTTGGTCCATATGGAGAAATCGAAATGAGTGTCTGCACTCTTCTTGCTGTTCTACACCAATTGCGCTAACAGTCTCTCTTGGTAATCTAATTAGCCAAATGTCGAACACAATGGTTACTAATAGATTGGGAGCGGTAGCTAGCTCTCGGAAACGATGGAAACCTCCGCCGATGGGCACTTTGAAGATCAACGTCGATGCTTTCGAAAATGGAAGCTGGTTTGGGTATAGTAGTTAGGAATAGCGAAGGGGAGGTGGTAGTCAGTGCATCGAAAAATATTTGTTTTGTCTCCAGTTTTTTCTTTATGTAGAAGTTCATGCCATCCTCTATGGTTTTGAAATATCACTAGAATACAATATACGGGATTGTATCTTTGAGACTGATTATTGGTTGCGGCCACATGGATTGCTAAGAAGACTCATGTGTGGTGGGAGGGTGGTGTTTTGATTTTGTGTGATGCAGGGGCTTGCCTCCTAGCGTTTGTAATCCAGATTTATAAATTTGATGAAAATTCATATTGCTCAAATAATAATAATAATAATAAACTGCCAAGAGATGGGACCACTACCAAGTAAAATGAAATAAGCAGTGGTGGAGGTGGATCGACGAGTCGTGGGACATCCTCCCCAATCTGCATCACAATAGGCCTCAAGACTTAAGGTCTTCGTTAATAATAATCGTCC
>AWUE01015361.1:0-87666 GCA_001974825.2 Corchorus olitorius
CAGAATACTTGATGAACAGGTTTTGCTAATTTCTCCTTACATTTCAGATTATTTGCATTTCAGATTATTCTTTTATTGTAATTGTTTAATAACAAAATAATGGCAAATGGCTCTAATTTCTGCATAATTACTTTAATCGTGTCAAGAAAAGTTTGTCTGAAGTATACTAATATGTGGAAAATAAGAAAAGGATGGGAGCCACACCCAATGGATATTTGTGTCTGGTATATGAAGGCCAATGATATGTATTTTAACAGAGTATTGGACAATGGAGACAGAAGGGAAACATGACTTTTTCCTTGGAAAATACAGCCATGATATCTACACAGCAGATTAATTCCAATGCTACGAACTAAACCCTTCGAAACCAAATTTTCCATAGCATGCCATGTAGTCTCCAATGATATAGTTGTGTCTATGTCCAGGACACCATCCTCATCCAAGGGACTGCCAGTTTTACCAACTTGTCTATGTCCAGGACACCATCCTCATCCAAGGGACTGCCAGTTTTACCAACTCCTGCATGCGTATTGATTAGACCAAATTGAGGAGTGATAGCTTCCTAGTTGCTTCTAAAACACACTTACAGTTGATGTCAAATGTTGAATAAATTTTCTACTCTGCATAAATTTTCTACTCCGCATTTGTCTATTTTCTACTCCGCATTTGTCTATTTTGGCCTTGATTATTAACAATGTTTCTCCTGTAAGTGTGCGTCTATTTTTTTCCCATATCAGTCTTTGCCAATGGTCTGGCAGACGGGCCACATGTCATCAACATTGACATTGAAGATCCTGTTTGCTTGAAACTCTTGCAAACAAATTCCAAGGTCGGGCCACATGTCATCAACATTGACATTGAAGATCTTGTTTGCTTGAAACTCTTGCAAACAAATTCCAAGGTCCGGCAGACGGGCCACATGTCATCAACATTGACATTGAAGATCCTGTTTGCTTGAAACTCTTGCAAACAAATTTCAAGGCCCACGCAGCGAAGCGCGCGGGTAAGGCTCTAGTATATATAAAACAGAGTTATGTAACAGAAGAATTTGAATCACTTACATTATATAAAATTGGGCATAATGAATCAAGTCCACTATATGGCAAAATAATAACAATAATAAAAAATCAAGTCCACTATGGACTGACTAAACTAGCTAGTTCAAATGAAATTCCTAAAATACTCTTAACACCCTATTTAGCAGTAAACCTGAAAACCATAAAGTGCTTGTAAGTTTGCCCAGGATTTACAATCTGAGAAGGGAAATTGGGGTGATTAACTGAGTCAGGGAACCCTTGAGTCTCCAAGCAAAGGCCTGCATGAAGAGAATAAAGGGATCCATTTTTCCCTTTCTCATTCTTCAACATGTTACTTGTATAAAACTGCACCCCTGGCTTATTAGTCCACAGCTCCATTTTCCTCCCAGACTTGCTCTCCTGAACCACTGCCACCTTTCTGAGGTGTTTGGGACTGGATTTGTCAAGCACATAGTTTGTGTCATATCCATCAGGCAATTGGTTGAACAAGCTCCCAATCTCATGGGGTTTGAGGAAATCATAAGGGGTGCCTTGGACCGCTTCGATTTCGCCGGTTGGGATCAGTTCATCATCAACTGGGGTGATCCCAGACCCAAACAGCTGCAGAGTATGTGACAGAATGTCTCCACTGCTGTGACCACCGAGGTTCCAGTAGGTATGAAGGGCTAAATTCACTGGGGTTGCCTTGTCCAATGCCTTTGCCTCCATTTTGACCCCTAGCTTGTTTCTTCCTATCAGCATATATGTTACTGCCACTGCAAGATCACCAGGAAACCCTGCAAAAATTTTTCAACACAAAATCCAATTGTAATTACATTTCCATACATTATCAATAATAATTAAGATTAACATTATCATAAGTTTAAAACAATGTTAATTAAATACCTTGTTCCCCATCAAAACTATTGTAAGTAAATGTTATGTGGCTATCATTTTTGTAATCTTTTACACCCCAAATAACATCACTAAATCCTTTGCTGCCACCTGAGATTGACAATCAAAAATATTCAAGAATTAATGGCTACAATTGCAACTTTGATTATATTATATATTATATATTAGTATGAAGAAAGAAGAAGCCTTACCATGAAGTGTGTTTTTGCCCTCATTAGCCACTACTTTATAAACCTCACCATTTAAGCTAAACTTAGCCCCTCCAATTCTGTTAGCTACACGCCCTACAATGGCTCCAAAGTAGGTTGTATCATTCTGCAATAAATATCCCCAATCATTATAAACAAAAGAAAGACATAAATAGTACAACAGGAACGAGATTGAATCCCACCTTGTAATCTTCAACAGAGTCATATCCAAGAACAACATCATCCAATTTCCCTGATAAAATGTAAAGGAATTAATAATCTTATATTTCTACGATTTTCTTAGAAACATGATATATTTGGTGGGTTGGACCTCCAAAACCATGGGTATATACAAAAATGAAATTGAAGAATCTGAGCAAAAAGATAGTAAAGGAGAAAACCTATACCATTTTTATCAGGGAGAAGAACAGAGAGCATAACTGCACCAAAGTTGGTGAACTTAGCAGAGAAGTCTCCTCTCTTCAATTCATACACATTAACTTCCTCTCCCTGACATATACATAGCAAACCAAGCAAAAGAAACCCTGAGAGGAAACAAATCTTGGCCATGGCTTTTTTTGATCAAATCAATTAAATCTTTTATCAAAAATTAAGTGAAAAAAAAGGCAACAGAGCATATGATATATATATGATTTAAAAGTTTAAACTAGATAAAATAGTTGATTAGGATAAAGATGATGATAAAAATTATAAATAAAATTTTGAGAGAGAGTTTTAGGAAGGACTCTTCAGTTTTGGCATTTACTTATGAAAATGTAAAGGTGCATTTCGCCCAACAAAATGGAGAAAATCTGTAGGAAAAATCATTATTTTAAATCAAAATCTTCACGCGAATCTCCTGGATGAATTCAGCATTTTTTTTTATAAGAAAATTGAAGTTACTTCCTTATTTTTAGCAGATTTGGGTTTACAATAATTATTCATTCAAGAAGTTTTGTTGAACATGGGATCCTTTGGACTTAATTATCTCTTAAGACTTTCACTTCAAGTTATTTAACAATAGCAAAAAGTTACTTACTTCAATAAAACTATTAATACTCAAAATTTCAAGTTAAAATATGAACATAATTGTTCTTTCTTTTTTGCCCTTTTACTTAAATCACAGATATCCTATCTTTGCTTGATATAGATAATAATTATTTTTTTTTAATTAAGGTTGTTAGGATTTGAATTTTAGTGAATCCTAATCACCGAAACCAAATAAATAAATAAAAATAAAAACACTAATAGTCCAGCACTCTCTACACCAGACCATATGTCTGGGATATAAATAATAATTTTGGATACTAAGATAAGGGTGGTGTAACTCAAAATGCATATATTTACAAAAAAAAAAATAGAAAAATTACTTTTTTGGTACATAATAGAAAAAATTATTCTAACATCAAGTTGTCAACTTAAATATATATAAACAATAATAAGAACTTTGAAATTAATAAAATCAAATCTTTTGGTAACAAATCAAAATATTACTAATTCTAACTTATTATAGGGAATTACCTAAGAAACTACACGTTATCTACACCACTAAATAATATTTCTATTAAAAAACAATTTAAAAAAAAAAACAAAAAACCAAAATGGTAATATTTATATATGCAAGAGAAAGATATCTGAAAATCATGATAAGATATTGAATGCCTGCGCCCCACGAGCAACCTTGATGAAGACATCCTCAAGGGTGGTGTCAACCAAACCCCAAGCAAAAACTGTAAACTTGGTCTTTGCATTCTCAACTGCTTGGAATACATCTGCAATCCTCACCTCTTGCTTTGGCAGCTCAAACTTCTGTGTTCCCGATATTTGGTATATCTTGTTAGCACTCGGGGAAAGATGTCGGACCATGTTCTCGACTTCTTCCTCATGATTCACAGAAGTTGTCATAGTGAATATATATGATCCTCCATATCTGGCCTTTAGCTGTCATATAAAAACACCATAAGAAACAGAATAGTTTATATAATGTGAAGACAATTTACACCTATCATTCAGAAATGAGGCTTTCTGACTTGAAACAGACGGTAGAAGGATGACTTGAAATTGTGTTGTTAAAAGTTGGTTCAAGAAAACAGGAATAGGAATAAATTTGATGGGAAATAATGGATTTTTTGCAGACATATTCCTCTTTCTTTCTGGAACCAAGAAGCCAACTTTATATTTCACCTCCCATATTCATGCAATGAAGCATGCCAGGATAAAGTGGCAATGCACCTTTACCATCTCAGATAAATTGTTTTATTATTATTAAAAAGATAGAAGAGAGATGTCTTAAAGATTAAAATCGCATGCCAGGATAAAATAATAATGCATAGAATTCCTTAATAAGAGGAACTCTGGTCTCTTAATGGGTGTATAATAGATGACACCATGTAAAAGAAGCACACAAATCTACTGTATGTTACTAGCAGAGAAATATGATCCCATTAAGGCAAGCTTACCTCTTTAGCATTTCCTACACACTGTAAGCTGCCATCTACAAAGATTCCTAATCGATCACATAGCGCCTCTGCCTCTTCCATTGAATGTGCTGCAAACATTGAGATCATATTTATTGGCATCTAATGGAAAAAAGAGTTCCCAGTTCTCACCATATATTGACAAATATGTTACATGCAAGATTTTCTTCTTTTCATGGAAAAGTGAAAGTGGAGTGCACAGCATGCAAATTAGGTTTATATCTAGAATGGTGACTCTAAGGTGCCATGATTGCAAGTTCAATTAAGCAGAGAGAGAGAGAGAGAGAGATGTACTGGTGAGAATAATTGCCCTGTCTTTTTTTGCACGTTTCACAACATTCCATAAACTGTTTCTCGATGCCGGATCTAGTCCAGTACTGGGTTCATCCATATAGACAACCTTGCAAAATTCAGATGGTTAAGCAATGAAAGCACAGAAAAGGTCTTATATAGAAAGAAAGACTGAATGCCACTCAAGTAACTCTTACCTTAGGATCCCCAATCAGGGAAATGGCAACACTGAGCCTCCTCTTCATACCTCCACTATATTTTCCAGCTTGTTTGTCAGCAACTCCTCCATGAAAGAGGTTGACACTCTTAAGGGATTCTTCTACTGCCTGAATCAATGTGGATGGGAATGAGGAAATAAAATTAAAACTTTGTATGTAATTGTTCCATCACAACAAAATTGCCCCCATTCAACCTATCTTCTATCTTTGACAAACTTGAGCTGTTCATTCAAATTTTAGTACAGAACTGATGGCCAGCTAGTTTCAGATTTAACAAGGCCCACCCTCAACGTTTAAATCTTGAAAAAAAATTTGAATGAAGTTGTACAGAGCCTTATAGTTTATAACTAGAATAAATCCATTAGCATCTTCCTCCAGTAAAATTCATGACAAACTCAAAAGATAGATAATTTTGACTTACTTGATTTAAGGCAGAACCTCTGAGGTTCTTCAGTCTGCCATAAAAAAGCAAGTGCTCCCTCCCCGTTAGGGTTTCCCACAGCAGGCTAGAAAAAAAAATCCAAAATGAGAAACCTTTCCACAGGGAATAAATGTGTTTCTTAGCAAAAGGTAGTGATTTGTATCCTACTCATGCTGCGGGCAGACACCCATGCTTGTATAAATTGTATCCATATAAGTCCGTATATCAAGACCCTGAACATATGCTGTCCCTGAGGTTGGTTTTGTGAGCCCGATCATCTGTCAAAAGAATAAGGCTTAAATATGGCATAGAAGGTATTGGCTCAATTGACTTGGCCACATTATTATTGGGAAAATAAATTAAAAAGTAGATCATAACATGGAAGTTTTCATTAACGGCCTCACATTACAAAACATGCATGTCAGGCTACGTTCAGATGTGTGCATAATTGAAAAAAAAAAAAAAAAAGCTATTTTTAAAAATATATTGATTAAACAGTACCATATTAATCAAAGAAGTCTTGCCAGCACCATTGGGTCCCAGCATGCCGAAGCACTCCCCTCTAGCCAAAGCAAGAGATAACCCTCTTACTGCAAATTTCTCAGGATTTCCATCCCTGGCAGGATATATCTTTTTGAGGTCGTCACAAATGATGGGATGGCTTGTGCTAGGTTCAAGAAGCAACTGCTCCAACCATTCTCCCTCTGGCGAAATAAAAAAAGAAAAAAAAATTAAAAAACCAAAAAAAAAAAGAAACAATTCTTCATATAAATGAATGAATCGTATCACATTGAGCTATAAACATAACATTTTGAAGACAAATACTATGAGCTACTGCTGCAAAATGTTTAATGAATGCATAACAAAAATGTTTTGATTTGAGATGGAGTAACATTCACAATTAAGATAAAACATAAACTCTTGGTGAGCGTATCTGGATAAACTTAATAATATTATAGCTACACGATAATCAAAAGTAGTGGAACCAAAGCCTCCGCTAGACATTTTCTGCTCCATGGAGGCATAAAGAGACAACAGCAAGGCCACATGTTTTCTTTACATTTCATCAAATAATTAAGGGAAGCTTCCTCTGAATGTGGAAAATCAATCTGCTTACTAATTTAACATATAAACTAGTCGTGTTAATAGCATATATTTATCCCTATCTTTCTGTAAGTCAAAAACCACTCTTGGCAGACAATTACAACTATGAAGTGATTGGTGATCACTAATTTGCATAAAAGAATATATCATTAAATGAGCATATGCATTTGAAAAGGAAAAGATGTTACCTCCTGAGTGACGTCCGGTTTATCCATCTGAACAAAAACCTTTGATCCCTGCCTTTGCAAACTAGGCCTCCGGAAAGAGGATTGAGGCTTTTTCCGGAAGTTTTTCAAGAAAAATAGAGGACTCTTCCCAGCACCTGAAGATGAAACCTGATCTACATAGTAGGCAAAGAAAAGCACCACTAACCACTCGACAAAAATGATAATCAGAACCTCTCTCATTCCATTTGTGCTATCACTCAAATTCCCCCACCGCATCCCATCAGTGCCCATATAATTTGCCCTGAAAGAATACTGTCCAAACTCATATAATCCACGATATAGGGAGAAGCCAGGATATAACTCCATTACAATAATCCAGCCTCCTACAGTATCAAAAAATAAGTCCTGTAGTAAGTAGGGTGAAAGGTACCAGTGAAGATGACACAAGCAGAAACAATTAACAGATGATTAAAAGCATATATATACCAGTTTATCAACCACAACAGAGCCATGCACTAGACTAAGAAGGCAAGTATACAATGCCTTTTCCGAAAAAAGAATTAAGAATATATAAAACAAGATTACTGCCAACTATGGAGCCTTCATTTATAAGCAACAAGGATGTAATCAACACTAGAACTGCCTATTTCCCACATTGAGTTCAATTATAT
Source organism: Corchorus olitorius (assembly GCA_001974825.2). Taxonomy (NCBI): domain Eukaryota; kingdom Viridiplantae; phylum Streptophyta; class Magnoliopsida; order Malvales; family Malvaceae; genus Corchorus; species Corchorus olitorius. The sequence continues at coordinate 7,469 of AWUE01015361.1, forward strand.
GATAGCTTCAAGTAATCTATAGGTCTTACCTTCTGGGATCTTAGTATATGAAAAAAAAATGAATTTTTTAGATTGAAAGAAGACTTCCTAGAATGCATCCCAAATCTTTTCTTTGAAGAAGCCTGCTTTATGTTTGGTTTGGGCCCAGTGGTCATACTCATTTCTCAATCCCTCACTAACCACCACTTCCCACAATTCAGTAAGTCCATAGGGTAACTGACTCATAAGGGGCATGCAGCTATGAGAGAGATACTGTGATTCAAACATATACATTGATGTGAAGCAACTGGCTCTACCAATGTATTTTTTCTTCTGCCACCTCTTTGCCCAACAATTTTCTGGTAATATAATTAAATGCTAAAAGTAGTTGTCCTAACTAATATGGCTTTAGAAAGTCAGCTGATCAAAATATAGTTTCCAATGACACAGATCCTTTCGTAAAAATAAAAAAATGACAAAGCTTGCAAATAATATTAACACTTTCATTTTCATAATTACTAAACTTACTTGGAAATGATTCATCTTCAACAAAAGACTCAAAGAGAAAGCCTCCTAAGAGTCCCGTTCCAAAGACCAAGATGTATCCAATTACTGTAATCATTGACCAGTTATGAGAAATAAGTCCATTAACAAATCTTCTTAACAGAGTAGAGTTTTGCCAACTTCAAGTAAATCAAAGAGCTAGGACAAACCAGAAGCAGTCTTAACACTTGAAAACACTGCTGCTACAAGGAAGGCCATGGAAATTTGCAGGTTTATGTAAATGAAGTAAAACACTAACTGGATGCTATAATCATTGAGTGTAAAGAATTTCAACCCTGGAAGGAAGTCAAAACACAATTCAGAACAGGTTGAAGTATATAACTAACGAGCAGTTCTGACTAAATTAGTACCTTTAAAAAAAAGGGAAAAAAAAAAGGGACTAAAGTAGTACCTATGACTGAGCCAAATATCACAAAACATAGCATGTACAGCAAAGAGATGACAAGAAAATAAGCGTAAGATATCATCCAATAAGGACCATCACCAAGCCCATGCATTTTCATCATTACTCGTAGTTTCTGTTGTTTTTCATATACCAGTGAAGTCAACACCACCTACATTGAAAATAAAAACAGTGAGGCATACATAACACAATATATCATAAAATTATCAATATATAAATGAAAAGAGATCATGACCAACAATGACTCTCAAGAGAGGAAAATTGCTACTATAGACCTTTTTATCATATCTGGCACTATGTTTAAACAGATCATGTACAGGTTACTCATAAGTTGGTGAGGCGCTAAGCCCATGAGTAAACACAGACGTTTTATTTAAAGGCCATAGCATAGAGGTGAAGTAAACAAGCAAGATTTTGCACATAGAAGTCCCTGATTAGTTTTTACTCACTTAGTGTACGCCTTCACAGGAATAAAAGTGGAGCGCACTGACACTTGTGCTCCCCGTCAATTTGCAAAGATAACCACTTTTATTTTCTGTTTATTAAAACAACACTAACTATATACCTTCTTGGCCCGTCTTCTTTGGAAACAACGTATGCACTTACATGTTTTTCCTTAGAATCTTACTGTGTTTAGAACAGCCATAACCATGAATCCATATAGTCTCAGGAGTCAACAAAAAGACTACAAAAATTTAATTTTAACTTTTAAGAGATTCCTCTTGACCCAAGTACGCTATATTAGATGACAAATGTTTTGATATCAAATAAGTTGGCCAAGAATGTGACATAGTTTTGCCAATGACCAAGTTGCTATAAGAGTCATAATAATATTGTAAAAATTGCAACCATGGGCACAATGGACTATGTTTAAAGAGATAATAATAACTTACAGGGAATAGTTGTAAAATAACCCAAGTGAAGAAGAGTGTTCCTAGAAGAGATGACAAGTCAATCTTGAGTTTTGTTTCAGGTTTTGGCATTTCCTTGACAAACTCTAATAGCATTTTTGTACCAGACCCTTGTAAAAACTGAAGGTATGCATTTGATGCCTGTAAAATGTGAAAATAGCAAATATCAGTTCTACAAGCTTTTGATCAATCAGCAAACTAATAGATAAATTAGTAAAACACAAACACATTATTTTTAAGCTAAGACTCGAAGCATGGGATTTTAATTGTTTTATTAACTTGAATGCGCTAGTTCTCACATTGTTTCCAAATGTTCCTGTTTACAAAAATTCTTAATCCAAAACCCTGAGACGTCGCAAGGGCCACCAATCTAGTAATATATAATATAACGCATAACAAAATATATATCTTTTAAATCTGCAACAGTCTTATTTACCAAAACTGGGCAGAGTATACATGATGATCTTAAAACATACAACTTCTATTTGCTTCAGAAATAAAATCACAAACATATCAAACATCGTAATCTTTTGATACGGAAATTATGGATGGATGGGAATTAAGAATCAGCCAAGAAATTTCTTGTCAGAATGGTTTCTATAGGTGCCTCACTCCGAACTCCTAACATCTTTTTGATTCACTCCTTAAATATAGAATTCTCTATTTTCAGTTCAGCAAGATTTGACTCTAAAAACCTACCCAACCCTTTTCTTTACTGATGTAAAAGATAATTTTTACCTCCATTATAAACAAATAAATGAGAGCCTAAAATTAATTTCCAGGTGTAAGCTTAGTAATTACAATGTAGTATGACAAGGAGGAAAGCTAACATCAACAAATTCAAAATAATTACCAGATTTACAGATCGAGGTATCCGCAACAATGACATTGGAGCTCCTGTGGAGTAATTCTTGTAGGTAGAATTGTACCACACAGTAACATTAAAAGTATTGCCATCTGAGTTTAAGAAATCATATGCTGTGAAAAAGATAAAAGCATCAGCAGTTTTCTCTATCATTCATAATTTATGTAAATTTGATGAATAGAATACAAGCAAGTTAAAAATTTTCAGCTAGACCAACCTGCAACAAACTCATTTATCTTTTCTTCTGAGTTTCCTTTACGGTAACCTTTATACAGCTCACTGTTCACCTCAGAAGAACTATTGCGCCATAGGTACAAACCTTGAACACATCTCAACTCTGTATGTGAAGAAAAGTTTAAAGAAATGAAAAAAAGATTCAGAATCTTCCTGAAATATAATTATGGAGTAACATTCTAGTTTACTTTAAAAGAAAAGGTAATATTTTATGGTGGAGCATGGAACGGCCTCAACTAATTTTGAATAAGTTCCATTACCAAGTAATTCTTAAACATTTGAGTTGGAAAAACATTGATTTGAGATATTCCTGAGATTTTCTAATTATCAATAAGATAACAATGAATCAGGCAAAAGAAAGTTAAACTGGCAGAGTGTGATGAACAAAATCTTCAAGGCCTTATATTCAGTATTAATTATAGCATATGTCAGCGAGTTTTCCATAAACCACATAAGTTTATATGTCACATTAATTACATTGCAAAAGAGTCAAAATGTTTGACAAACATATAAATACAGAATCTACATACCAGTGCAACAAATTTGTACTGGGTGCAATCAAGAACATAATAGCAATAGCCGTATGACATAAAATGAATTGTATAATAAACATAAGAATGATCTACGACTCTTTCAGTTAAGCTGGTAACCTGGGATGTCTGACTGTAGTCAAGTGTAATTAATTAGCTTATATATAGACATTTTATGTTAGGCTTTCTTCATGTGCGTAGCCTTCTATTTCAGCTCAGTGGGTTAGAATCTGATATTGTACATTTAATCAATACAAGTTTGAGGTTTGGCATTCAATACCCGCATGAAGAATTTATTTCCCAATACTTAAAACTAATTTTATGTTTCTTTACCATTCCCTATATTCTTGAAGTTTTCCGTTCTCACATTTTAATTAGTCCAGTCATGCAATCTCATCCATTGAACAAGATAATGACCTTCATCTGAATAGAGAAAGTTGATATTCGAAGAGAAGTGTTTACCTATGTCCCTTGATGTGGATGACTGATTGATGGAAATAGAAAACGTTGAGTTTGATGTGCACTGGCTTTGAATATTATAGAGGGGAAGAGCTGAAGCAAAAGCAGGTTCAAGATAATTGTAACGCTCAGGATATGTTTCTGTACCCTGAAAAATTTTGGGAAGCCAAGTAAGCAGACAAAATATAATACCAAAAGAGGGGAAACGAGATGATGTCAGATTCCAAGTAGTTGACCAAATTGTTACAGAAGATCAGAAACTACATGTGCGTAGAAAAGAAAAAGCTGAGAAAAATTTACCACAACATTGGTGGCAAAACTGCCTTGAGGATCATCAGGAGTGAAAGAAGTTGAGAACATACTCCCCTTCAAAACTGCCAAAATGAGCGAGCACAAGAATTTTAAATCAAAATCAAATTTTCATCTTCCACTGTAGTAGACTAGCGTAAAACCAAAAAAATGAATTCTAAGCAAGACTCATACATTCTCCAAGTGATTGATTATTCCCTGTTACCAATGTAGTTGCAGGACAAGATCCTAGGCTCCTGCAAGACGCATCCGGTAGGTCTCCCGATGTTAATACATCGGTTCTCACTGCACGATAGTTTGGACCAGGTATTTGTAACAGTGCGGGCCATTCTGGGGGGTTAGGAATTGGACAACTCGATGCTTGATCCATATCCGAGTACTGTAACCCACATTCTGTCCTCTGGCATTGACCATTTGGATCAACTTGAACACAAACACACCCACAGCGATTATCCGAACTGTTTAGTTGACTGTCCACCAATCTTTGCAATGCAACAAACAGTAGACAGAAAAAAATTGGAAAGGAAATCAGCCGAACATTTGTCCACATGTTCCTTTTCTGCAAAATACAACAGACGAAACAACAATTATATAACAGATTGATCAAAAAATTGTTCCTATTGGATAATTATATCTATCTCAAAATAGTATGTGCATGTCAGTGTTGACTCTCATGGTTCAAATTTAGCATCCAGAAGTCTGTTCAATTTATTAAAAGAAAAAAGGCACACACAGAGGAGGAGGAGAAAGTTTATATGCTTATAACAATCCCCCCCCCCCCCCCCCAAAAAAAAAAGCCTACAAAAATGAAGCATTGACCATAAAGGAACATGCTAACGCCAGTTATTGTAGCAGAAAATCTGTCCTAAGCAGACAACAATGTATGAAAAATTAATGAAATAACTAGGAAAAAATTCACTTATCATCTCACCTAATAAATCAACCCATAATCCAAAAACGAGAATGCAATTCCTAAAAAAATGATTATTAGAAAGGACTCTATTCCCAATTTTATTTTTCTCCTTAAAGAAAATAGCAAGACAAAACAAAACTTCTATTTTCTAAACAGAAAAACGAAGTCCCACCTGGAAAGTTAAGTTCTTTCTGAGAAGAGCATTGGCCTGAGTCCAGAAACTGGCTGCACCCAGTGTTGGGTGATGATCCGTCATTGATACAATCCAACCAAGTTAAGTTATTTTTCTTTTTCCTTCCGTTTGTTGGATTTTGCTTTATTCAAATTAAAGTCTTATAACTCTGAGGAAAAAATGACAAGCACTGCTTTATACAAAGAAAATGGAAGTTTTAAAGCATTTTATTGGCTCATATCATAACTAAGCCGCGGGCAAAGCTTAGCAAGTTTTTTCTTTGTTGTTTCGCTTTTCGGACAGTTCAGTAAGGAACCGCCAATTTAGGACTAAATTACTGAATTGTCCTTCATCCGTTTCCTATTTTACGAGATTATCAAATTTACAAATTACCGGGATTTTTTAAATTTTTATGCCGAAATTACCCTTAGGCAAATGACTATTCTATCCTTGACGCGTTTTTGTTCCTACTATTTTGGTCGTTCAAAGACTTTGGTATCCCTGGTTTCCCTCTTTCCCTTTCGAAATAAAAAGGGTTCCTCAGTATAGTTTTTGAATTCCACAAGGAGGTTAATAAGTATTTAATTTTAAAATTAATTAAATTTTTAATATTTTAATCTAGTTTTTAAGGGACTGATGTCACATTTCTAGATTTGCACATGTAGCATGCTAGACTCTATTGACAATGGATCAAATAATAATTTTTTTTAATTAGTCCAATGCAATTTGATTGACTTATTATTACTATTCAATTATTATTAAATTAAATTTCTTGGTGATTTCTACTCAAACAAATTTCTTTGAATTTTGAACCATAGATTCACCGCAAATCCGCAATTATCTTTCTTTTTTTTTTTTTGAAACGCAATTATCTTTCTCATTAAGATAACATAACAATAATAATAAACAAAAATTACCCATTGGTTATTAGTATGATACATATCATAAAATGGTCAAAATGGTATTAAGTGTAAATTGTATATGTACCGAACGTGTGTTTTGATCAAACCACACATTAATTAATTAATTAATAATTATTATATATAAAATTTCATTTTCATAATAGAGAAGCATAGCATAGGGTCTACACTTTTTTTGATGAAGTATACGTACTAATATATAAATAAAAAAATTTAATTCCATATGCAACTAGTCAATTTCTTTGAAAAATACTATGCAATAGAAACATCTCAAGTTCTCAACTAGTCAATGGCAACATATATTGAAAAAAGAAATATGCAATAGTAACATCTCAACTTGTAAATTTCTTGGAAAAAAACTAGTAAATTTCGGCCAAAAAAAAAACTAGTAAATTTCTTGGAAATGCCAATGCAAATACAAGAATTCAGGGGAAAATTCAAGGTGACTTCACAAGAATCTGATGCAAGCACAGGCCAAAGATCTCTAATTATTATTATTATTATTTTATAATTATAATTTTAAGGTGGTTGTCTATGGGGTCAAAGTTCAAACTACAAAATACAAGCAAGGAAAGACAACATCTTTAAATGAAATATTTTATAGGCTCATAGTCATAGATCAGTCTTAATTATTTTTTAATTTTGAACAAAGTTATTTGGTATTTTCATTTGACTTGTTCAAAATCTTAAGTCCTTAATTGTTTATATAACTATATTTTATTCTTTTCTTTTTTTGGGTTAAAAGGAGCAATTCATAGATGTTAGAGTTTTTACACTTTGGGACTTTATTCTATTCTTTACTTGTGAATGAGATTTTTTTTTTTGAATTATTTACTTCTGAATGAATTGAAAACTACTGCTACATATTCTGCATATATATATATATATATATATATATATATTTCTAATTTGACAATCTGGGTACCTGGAATGCGTGTGAAACTGAAGTTGGACTGTTGGCGTCTACGCGTTTTTGCAGTATCTGCAGCTGAAACAGGAATGTGATGAGTTCATAATTGGTAAAGATAGTATCTCAGTAAATTCCATTCTAAACGTACTACTTTAAAAGGAAAATGGGAAAGGAAAGATAAAGAAGAACATAGGAAACTTAAGCATTTATTACAATAGCAGAAATTGTAGCACATAGAGAAAATGATTCCAAAGGATTATTTAGCATGATAATCCACTAATTTAGCAATAAGTTATTCTATTCTTGCCAAATGGTAAAAGACTGGATTTTATGATGGATTTTTTTCTGCTCAAAAGATGGACTTTAGAGGTTACTTCAGCACACTGATAATGGCAAAATGACTTAACTAGCAAGTAAAAATAAGCAGACAAAAAGAAAATGCTAGGTTTCTAACCTTTAAATTATACTAGTTTTCTTTCTGGCCAAATATAATACTAATACTACTACTAATAATAATAATAATACTATATTTAAAGGAAGATTGTTTTGCATAAGAAGACAATAAGAATCATATTGATTATACTACTAATTTTTATAATGAATAAGTTATTCAAAAGGCAGAAAAAGTTGGCCAAAATAAGATGATCATATTAAAGAGAAGGGTGGAGGGGGCCAGGGGATCTTTAAAAGAAAGGGACCTTGGACTATTGTATCATTAGCAAGCATCCAGCAAAAATCCCGGACAGCAGAAACTACCCAAGTGAAAAAGGTGTATCTCCAGTTTGCTAGTGAAGCTTCTTCCTTTTCATAAGACTTCGACTCAGTATACTCCTGCCAGCAACAGTCTTGAACTAATACTTGTACATGGTAATCTGAGATAAAATCTCAAGTCTTCTGTCTTCAACAGCAAAAACTGATTAAGCACTCAAATTATAACAAGCTGCATTAATCCATCTTCTCTAGGATTTGGCAGGTTTTCAACCAAAGTACTTTCACTTATATTCTTTTGGATAACAGTGCTATCACTTATAAGTCATCAACTGAACCATGTAAAGAACAATTGTAGTAACATGGTCAAGAACTACTGATCCCAAGTTAATGACACCACTTCCAGAAAGTGGAATTTAAAATGCATGGCGCCTTGTAGACTTTTGTCAGTTCTGAATTATTTTTCATTTCAATCTGTGCGCAATGATGGGCTGCCTCAATTCACTTCCCTTTCATTCTTTTTGCCCTTTAGGAGGGACAAGATTTGACAAATAACAACCTGCAACACCTTTAACTGTTTCACTAGCAGGCACCGTCTGATTGATGAAAGAAACACTAGATTTCTGCAATAGGATCTACATCTGAATGTGCATATATTGACTGCAATGCCAATCCATCAACAATGCTGTAGACCTCATTAGATCTAGGGTGGTATGTGTCACCAACTAAAAATTTATGTACCATGTTATCCATTTCTATCCAACTGTAAGCAGCCATTTTCTGCACTCTCTTATTCTTCATCAGGTTCCATACTTCAAATGATGATTGCCACCTGCCCAAACTGGCATATATGTTAGAAAGGAGGACATAGTATCCAGAATTTTCAGGCTCAAGCTTTAGCAACTTCTCAACACAGAGCTCAGCGAGCTCTACATTCAAATGGGTTCTTGAAGCACTTAACAGTGTACTCCAGATTACCACATTGGGCTCCATTTTCATTCTACATACAAACTCATAAGCATCATCTAATCTTCCAGTCCTACAGAAGAGGTCCACGATACAAGCATGATGTTCTATCTCTGGTTCAATGTTATATTGTGATTCCATGCTTCTAAAAAACTCAAGACCTAATTCAACAAGACCTGTTCGACTGCAGGCTGTCAATAATCCCACAAATGTTATGCTGTCTGGTTTCACTTCAGTTTCTTTCATTTTCTCATAAAGCAATATTGCATCCTCAGCAAAACCATTAACTGCTAGACCTACAATCATTGAGTTCCAACTGACAATGTCTTTCACTGACATCGCATCAAATATTTGACGAGCTTTAGCTATGTTACCAAACTTACAATACATATCTAATAATGCTGAGGCCACATAAACATTTGAGGACATATCTTGAGTACCTATGTAGGCTGCAATGTACTCACCAGCTTCTTCAGAACCAAGCTGAGAACAAGCTGATAGAACACTAACTAACACAACATCATTTGGTCTAGTCTTCTCTCTTTCCATGCACTCGAAAAGCTCTAGAGCCTCAGATGCTCTCTTATTTTGTGCATAACCAGAAATCATGGCACTCCAAGCAAGAACATCTCTTGTACTCATCCTATCAAATTCTTTACGGGCTTCATCAACAGCCCCACATTTCACAAGCATCTTCACCATTGCAGTTAAAACTATCGTATTTGCACAAATTTTGCTATCTCCAATGAGCTTCTTAACTTTCAACCCCAATTTCAAATCTCTGAGCTTAGCACTCAGAGAAAGTAAAGTCACCAGAGTAATTTGACTAGGAGGGACATTTTCAGCTTGCATTCTTTCAAAAGTTTCCAAAGCTTTGTCATGATAACCATTTTTCACATAACACGAAATAATGGAATTCCAAGATGCAACAGTTCTCTCTTTCATCTCATCAAACAAACACTCTGCTGCCATTACATCACCAGCCTTAGAATACCCAGAGATCAAACAATTATAGACAACCGGGTCCTTAACTAAAATCCCATCAAAAATCTTCCTTGCTGAAAATAAATCACCATTCTTTGCATAAAAATCCATCAAGGCACTTTGAACATAAACGTCTAAATCGAACCCATAATGTATTACCAAACAATGAATCTGTTTTCCCACAGAACCAACCGAAAACCCAGAGCACGACTTGATAACAGCCAAAAAAGCCTGAGTACTCATATGGGTACAACTGCTATGCATCAAGGCAAATAGTTTGATAGCTTCTTTATTAAAAGAAAGCTTAGTGTACTTTGAAATGAAGGTAATATAAAGAGCTTGATCTGGGTGAGGAATTCTGTCAAATACTTGGCGAGCATAGCCTAGCAAAGACGAATCAACAAGCTTTTTGACAAGAGTGTGAGTTAGAGAGGCGTAAGTTGTGATGATTTGAGCGTGGGTTTGCTTGAACTGGTTAAGTCGAAGAGAGGAGTGAAGTAAAGTAAGCAAATTTCGGTTCATCTCAACTCTCAGGGCAGGCACCAGGCAGGGTTTTAGTAGGGGTTTTATGGGCGAGTTAGTTCCTATATATACTAGCCGTTGCCTAAATAAAGAGTCAGTCAATGGACTACAAAACAAAAATGGCGGGAATTTCAGTTGCCATCAAATGGTGGAGTAGATATGACATGTTACGTAGATCCTCCGTTTAGTTATTTATTTATGCTTAGGATGATTATACAACATTTTGTCGCTGTAACTATAGACTCAGGGGTTAAGGATGATTATTTAACCGTTACTCCCCATTATATAACTGTTAATATCCGGTTAAAATACCCATCAGGTTTATGTACTTACAAGAAAAAGTTAATTTGGTCCCTCAACTAAAAAAATGATCAATTTAGTACCTTACTTACAGGTTTGGATCAATTTAGTCCATATTGTTAACTGAGTCGTTAAATTGATGACGTGGCAGTTGATTTGCATGGGTCCCACCATTAAAGCTAGACATATGACCAATGGTTTTTTATTTGTTTGTAAAATGGATCAAAATATGCTTCCAATCGAACAATAACGTTCCACGTCATCAATTTAACCACTTAGTTAACAATAATGACTAAATTGACCTAAACCTGTAAGTTGAGGGATTAAATTGATCATTTTTTGAGTTGAGGGACCAAATTAACTTTTTTTTGTAGTGCAGAGACCTATCGGGTATTTTAACAGTTACTCTCCTATTTATCTCTTTTTTTCTCCTTTTAAATTCTCTCCTTATCCGGGCCAAAAAAAGCTCTCTATACTATTTTCTATTCTTTTGAAATCAACTGTAATGTGGTACTAATGCATTGTCCAGTTGTAAATCTCGGATCAAGGCACGTCGGGTAGCTACTGTTGGTCCCAAAGGTGGTGCCAAAGGTGGTGTTGGTCTCAAAGTCTCACCTAACACTTTAAAACTTTTAGTTTAACTAACTTTTCTGCAAGACAAATCATTAGTGCGACCAGAGTATAAAGCAATTAATGGGAGCAATGAAAAACTGTGCAGTACAAAATGTAGAAGTGAGCAATAAATGGATATGTGACAAGGAGAGTAAATGAACAAGTTAAATGCGCAATCAGATATAATAGACAGTGAGTAGGTGAGAGAAGATGGCATGCAATAAATGGCTTAAAAGACAAAGTAACTAAAAGGGAATAGAGGAAGCTTAGCTTTGCACAATCAACTATAAAGGTTCGGTCCTTCTTGATCTACGTCCCCTACCTTGGCTATTCTCACCAAGACTTTCAACCAATCCACCAATCTGATGTAGTTACAGGCCTACACCAAGCATTTACAACAAACTGAGCTTCAACTAAGCTCACAAACAACTGAGCTTCACCACGCTCACCACAAGTGCTTCACCGCACTGATTACAGCATAAATAATGTTTGGAAAATGTGTGAAAAAGATCCTAATTAATCTAGGTACACAACTTAAGCTCAAGGTTACAACGAAAATGAATGAGGAACTATCTTGCAAAACCAAGTTAAAATGAATAAAAAAAGTGTGGAACAACTTGGTATAGATTCTAGAGTGTATTAGCTTTCTTTTAGCTTCTTGAATGCTCAAATCTGACCTCCAACAGTCACTTAATGACTTATATATGAAATCTGCCAAAACTACCCGCTAACATGGCTGTTTGAAAAAACCTAGTTGTTATTATTGTCTTTTAGTGGCACTGACAAGTCTGACTGGCTAACTGACAGTTTTAGTTGTCCCACTGATGAATGCTCTGTATTGCTCCCACTAAGGCAACTTCTGATAAATGCCTTGTGCTTACTAACTTGCCTCTTCTGACTTTCTCCTCCAGGTGTTAGTCCTATTAGAAGCAGCTTCCCTCTCAATGCCCCCTTCTTCAGTTTCCATTTGAATTGTACTTACTTGTAGGAGCTTTCCTTAGCATGCTTGAACTGTGATATTGAACTTCTCATGGACTGGTTCACTCAGAACCTTTTTTAAGTTTAACACTCAATTAATTATTCACTGCACACTAAAGAACTTGGTTAGACTTACTAATAATTAGAATGTTTGGTTATCATCAAAAACACATGAAGGCAACAACTACAATATAGTAAATCTCAGATTTCAAGGCGAGTCAGACAGCTACAGTATAATGTGATCTGAAGTTTTCTTTTTTAAAATTACCCCTAATCGGTTTTGTCAACGTTCTTCATAAACTTTAAAGCCAACCTACTTGTGGACCTTATTTGTCGTAGCCTTTTTTAATGGTTCATATTGATTTGGGCCCAACGGTCCTCCTACGGCTGTAGAAATCATGGCTAATAGTAACCACCACCTAATCTTTATTTGTTTTGGAAGAGTATGCCTACTTTTTCTTTTTACCATGTTGAGCATCACCAATTTAGGTCTAAGGCCCACTTACCACTTAAAGCCCAAAATCACACTCAAGGCCCAAGGCCTCACATATATAAGGCAACACCTAAGGTATGACCTAAGCTCACATGCTCTCAATTCTTAAGACACAAAATGAGGATCTCACTGACTTAACCGTCGGAGGAGGTCCCATCCGGTCGCCCCGGGAGACCTCTTTCTTACGATTTACTCTCTTGTAGGCCACTCAGAGCTTGATCTTAGGCCACAACATATTTTGGCATCAACAATTGGCAACGTCCGTGGGGAATGAGCAAAAAGTCTAGCTCTTCCCGTCATTTTTAGCTCCGAAAACAGTGGCTAACCCCCTTTCGTCGGAATCCGGCCATCTCATTAGGCGAACCAGCACCGCCGTCGGGTTACTTAAGTCGCCCCGAGCCCCCCCGAAGTTTTCTCTTTCCTCAAACGGACTGTCGACTCGGTTTGCGTGTTTTCGACCATTGTTTCCGAAATAAAACACCAACCATGCTGCCTGAAAACGGAAAGGTCTCCCTATACTCAGAGGTGGGGGTATCATCTCGGCATTGAACTCCATTGAAATCCTCCCAACTCAACGAATCTACTGCCAAAATTTCAGCATGTTCCGCCGCTAGAGAGGCCCTCACGTGCCACCAAGGAGCTCTCTCATTCCCGCTGCTACCTAGATCAGCGTAAATTGAGAAACCACTTTGCAACACCGCCATCATCAACGACTAGGGGGGCAACAAGACGAAGCTCCAGCCAAAATTTCATGACGAACGGAAGCCGAACGCGCGGCCACCGCCAAACGTGCCATGGGAATTGTTTCTCTTTCTTCTCCTCGGCTGTCGGGGTAGATCAGCGAATTTCCGGCCACTTTTCTGCGACACTGCCGCTACTGTCGGCCTGGGGGGATGAGACGAAGCTCCCGCCGAACTTTCATGGCGAACCGACACTAGAGGACGCCACACGCATCGCCGCCTCTTCACCACGCGTCTCACACGGCGATCCGATGCTTTACCAACTTATCGGTCATCAGCAATCATAAAAATAATCCCCACAAAACCTAACTAAGTATATAGGGCAAGTAGGGGTCGAATCCCATAGAGAAGGGGAATATACTTATTCAAATGATAAAATCTTCAAGAATTTTCTCAAAAGAATTGCTCAAAAACAGGGGATTAAAAATAACAATTATAAAGAAAACAATTAATCTAAAAACAAAGCAAAGAAAATTAAATATAAACTATGGTAATTAATAAAGAAAACAATAATAAAAAAGTATACTTCTTCTCCAATGGTAGAAATCAATCAAATTAACTATAGATCATTAATTTAAAAGATGAATTTAATATTTTATTCTTGATTAGTAATTGGTATAGAAAAACCCTAACATGTATTTTAGATAAAGATCCTTCTCAGGTTAAATTATTCCTTTTATTACTTAACAATCGACTTCCTTCTTAGGGTGGAAGATTGATAAGAACAAAGCATTAAGAACAATCATTTTTCACACATGCATAACAAGTAAACCAAACTTATTGCCATTAAACAACATCAATAAGGTAAACCAATCTCATTGGACCGTTTCTCAACGAACCCAATTTGTCACCACACAATCAAGCTCAAGTTCTCACTCAATGCTTAGATTTAACTATAGATCTATCCAATTACATCATTACTGGCCATATATATCTATAATCATCAAGATTATAAAATAAAACAGAGATTAGCAAACTATCAATCAAGAACAAACATCAAATTATAAGCACACAAATCTCACCATGATTAATTGATTGAAATCACCAAAGGATATGAAGTATTAAGAATTTAACTACTCATGGATTTGAGAAATCCATGAGAGGCTTAAGAAAACATACATGACTTGAAGGGGGCGAAATCTCCTTGCCTTCAACAAGGGAATATCGCACCTCTCTATGCAAAGAGAGGTGTCGACACCCTCAACCTAAAACTAGAAGAAAAATAGAGATCTAGAATTGTGATTGTGAATTGTGATTTGTGATTTGTGTTACATAAGGTGGCTATTTATAGTGGACTAATTAGACTCCATATAGACTTAGGTAGGGTGTAGGACGGTTTAGAGGCTGACTTGATCTCCAAGTTGGCTTAAAAGTCTTCCTAGAACCGAAATCCAAGTGAAAATAGGACTCTAAAAAATTCTGGAATCGCACAGTAACTTCGACAGCAATTTCGTGCTTGAAGATGGCAGAACTGGGCTTTGGGTTTCAAAGCAAAGTTGTAGATCTCGGAGTTAGCTTTCCAATACCTACTCATGAGCCTAATTTGGAGGTCTAAGCAGAAAGTTATGGCCTTTTTACCAAGATTGCGCTGAATCCTAATCCAACTAGGACTAGTATACGGGAATTGGATATTTTCTTTGGGTTGTGCAGCACCAATTGGGGCTTTGACTCCAATTTTGGAATTATATGGGCTGAGTATTATCCCATATAAAATTTCCAAAATTCCATGTCTTCAAAGTCTTCAAGGGTTTCGTCCTCAATCCTTCGCGATTTAAGCCTACATGTTTTTATCATTTTTTATGGTAGTATATGTCTAATACTTGCTCGTATATGCATAGATTGAGCTAACATGATCATGCAAGAGTATTGTTTAAGCATTCCTACATGTTTTATCATTTTTTGATGGTAGTATATGCCTAGTACTTGTACATACATGCATCACTCAATTCCAACGGTCGCATATGCTCTGACATATTAGAAAATTGTTGCTCCATGCTCTGAAATAGTATCGTTGCTTATATTCTTTTGACTACTGATCTATCTACTTGTGAAAATACATTGGAGTTTTCTTTGGATAGTTCTCGGCCGTAAGATCCCATGACGGGTCGTAAGACCAACGAGCATTGATCGAACGACCGTAAGACCCCATGACGGGCCGTAAGACCGATAAGCATTGATCGAATGGCAGTAAGACCCCATGACGGGCCGTAAGACCGATGAGCAATCGGCACGACCGACCTCGACTAAGCACAGATGAACACTATAGAAAAACAGTGAAATAATGTCGTTTTTTTTTTACATACTATACTAAATAAGGACTATATATGTATTTAACACTATATTTTTTTTAAAAGCAATTAAAAATAGTGGCTTTTTGTTCTGTAGACGCTACTAAATAAGGGCGTTTTGTTCTTTAGACGCCGCTAAATAAGGGCATTTTGTTTTTTAGACGCCGCTAAATAAGGGCGTTTTTTTCTATAGACGCTGCTAAATAAGGGCGTTTTCTTTTCACACATGCTCCAAATCAGGGCTTTCATTTATAGGAAAATTTAGGGTGAGTGGGAGTTATTTCTATACGATAATAACACAAAATATAAAATATCAGAAGCTATAATTGAAATGAAATTTTTAAGAATTACACTTAATTAACAAAGGAAGTTCATTACATTACATCCAAATGGTATTCAAAGTAGCATATATATATAAATTGTTCTATACACAATTTCACTAAAATATCTCTATTGTTCCAGTGTTACATCAACCACACATGATTAAAGGAATTTAAGGAATCAAAAATCATATTGTATCTACTTGTTTACCACGGCGTGATTGTGCACTGGAATTGAAGTATTGACAAAAAAGTTACCACCATCGCCATCGCCATCGCCATCGCCATCGCCATCTCCATCATCACCGGCACTAGTATTAGCATTTTGAGTGCCCTACTAAAAAATATAATTAGAAAATCAGTTTAGGGTCAAAGACTTTTACATACATTAAATTTGATCAATTATGAAAATGGAAGGCGAACTCTCCGTCACATCTATAGAATCAGGGAATTTTTGTGCAACAAACATCATGAGCTTATCTAGTTTGGAGGAAATTCGAGCATTTTCAACAGTCAAACAATCAAGCGCTTGTCTCTCCGCTCGTCTCTCTTCTTCAATTCTTGCAATCTCTTGTTGGCTTTGTAATCCCCTTCGCTGCACACAAAAGCCAGAAATAACTTTAAAACGATGAAAATAGCCCATGTCCAATCAAAATGAGAAAAACAGTCCAATATTGTAATATCTAGTTTTCATCAAATTAGAAAGCAATGCAATTTAAATTTCGAACCTGCATTTCTTCTCTTAGCTGCTGAACCTCTGATGAAGAGCTTCCCTTTGAATAGGCCGTGAACATATGAGCATTGTCTTTAAAGATGTCTTTTGGTGTGACCCCCAATCCAAGACATCTGACTCGGCCAGGTTGTTCTTCCCCTAACACCTCAACCAAAATTCTGCTTTCAACTTCATCCTTTGACAAATTATGTGTATCCTCCGTAGATGCGGTTGTCTGCAATTGTTCTATCCTTTTCTATAATAACAATTACAAATAACCGCATGTCAGAGCCACTTGCAAACAGAAATAATACACATTAAATGACCACAATTGCTTCATTTAGAATTGGAAAACTCACCAAAACATCCCCGACTTTTTCGTTTACGGGTGCTCCATTTTTTCTTGTATGCGTCTTCTTGTACACGTTAAGACACCCAACATCTTCTCCTTTTTTTCTCTATAAAGAAATCCATTGAGAATTTGCATGTCATAGGAGAAAAAAATTTGTTCAACTTGTTTAAATTTAAGAACAAAAGTAGCAGCAGCAACCAAGATTAATATTTACATTCTTTAAAAACGCAGCAAGGTAAATTACTTATCATCTCATTTCTCAGTCTCACAACACAAATATTCAATATATCAACACAAATATTCATGGTCTCTCTAAATTTCTAAGTTCATGGTCATATCATTAGTTTCTCGAAAATTCTAAATTCTAACAAGCTAGACATAAAGCAAACACCAAAATTCCATGAAAGTCAACAAAAATCAAACAACTAAAGGAAAAAGACAAACCCGAATGGTATGAAGAATGAAATTGGAGCTTTGTCTTCCCTTTTCTTCTCCACAACTAGATTAGACTATGAAGAATGAAGAAAACCCATTAGATTGGATGGAAAAAGAGTCAATAATATGGGGTTTAGGCTTGATTAACCAAGAGGTAGCTCAAATTGTCGGATTTCCCCTTTTTTTTTCCAAAGAATCGGATCATTTTTGGCCGGAATTTGTAGAATGAAGAAGGTTGTTCTCGACTTAGCTAAAAGCTGTCTGAACAAGCCAAAACGACGTCGCTTTGGCGAAATAAATTTTGAAGATCGCGGCGTCTTAAAAAACAAACGCCGCTATATATAATAAATGGTTTTATTATATAAATATATGTATATATATATTCATATAAAAACTGACAAAATATTGGTATTTTTTGTCAAAAAAAAATTATATATGGCGGCGTTTACAGCAGAAAACGCCACAACTTAGTGGCGTTTAACAAACAAACGCCGCCATATATATTATAGGCGAGAGAATTTTCCCTCCAAAACAAAGAAAAAAAAATTCTTTCACTCCATATATTACAATTGCGGCGTTTCCTTTCCTTGATGCCACTAATTAGTGGCGTCTGGTGAGAAAATTCCGCTATATATTATAGGCGTAGAGTTGGAACATTTCTTTGTTTTAGGGGGAGGGAATTTTTCCCTCCAAAAAAGGGAAAAAAATATCTCTCTCCATATATTAAAATAGCGGCGTTTCATTTTCTAGACGTCACTACTTAGCGGCGTCTGAAGTCAAAACGCCGCTATATATTATAGGTGTAGAGTTGGAAACTTTCTTTGTTTTAGGGGGGAGGGAATTTTTTCCTCCAAAAAAAAGAGAAAAAAAAATCTCTCCCTCCATATATTAATATGGCGGTGTCTTTCTGTCGAAACGCCACTAAATGGCGGCGTCTTCATGTCAGACGCCGCTATAGTCGATTTCAGAAAATCATAAACGCCGCTAAATAAACGCCTCTATATCAACGTTTTTTAGTAGTGAAGAACACTCATAAGGGTCTAATAAAACCGGCTGGTGTGCGATCGGCACGACCGACCTCGACCCTAAGACCGATAAGTGTTCGCTAACGACAAGATAGAAGCCAATAGGCGAGCGAGACTCATTACCTCCTCGACCTCAAAGGCAAAAATCCTTCTTAAGGATCCAACGCCTCTTAAAGGTTGGCAAGGAAGAAGCCAATGGGCGAGTGAGATGCATTACCTCCTCGACCTGAAAGGAGAAAATCCCTCCTGAGGGTCCAGAGAAACCGGCTGGCAAGCGACCAGCAACCTCCACCAAGCACGGATGAAGAACCCTCTTATGGGACCAGTGATACCGGGTGGCGAGCGATCAATAAAAACCAACCTCGACCAAGTACGAGAAACGAGGAATCCCTCAAAAGGGTCTAATAAGGAATGCACAAATGAAGATCGCGCACTATTAAAATGCCGATCGCGCAAATGATGAGTGCACCTCAGAAGGGAATAGAATGCACGAGCGAAGATCGCGCACCACAAGAATGTCGATCGCACGAATGAAAAATTCTGATCGCGCAAATGAAAAATGCTCCTCAGAAGGGAGTAGCATGTGTGAGCGAAGATTGCGCACCATAAGAATGTCGATCGCGCAAATGAAAAATGCCGATCGCGCAAATTATGAATGTCGATTGCGCAATTAAAAAATGCTCCTCAAAAGGGAGTAGAATGCACAAGCGAATATCACTCACCAGAAAGGAGTAGATCATGTAATGGAGAACGCCGATCGCGGAAATGAAGAATGTTGATCGTGCAAACGAAAAATGCCCCTCAGAAGGGAGGATTAGAATGCACAAGTGACGATCACTCACCATAAGGGAGTAGATCGCACACTGAAGAATGCTCACCATGGAAGGTGGCAGATTGCAGAAAGATGACTCCATTGAACACGGTAGATCGCCAACCATTAAAGGTGGTAGGTCGCCAAAAGATGGTGAATCACACTCAAGCATGGGAGAACTCCAAAGGATGGTCGGCCAACCACCAATCCGAAGACGACACGTGGCACCAGCGTCATGATGATTAAATAACTGTTCCCTTCAAAAGACGTTTCAAAAGTCAAATCCTGGGAAGAGGGATCGCCAACCCTGAATGTCGAACACTCATAGAAGCTTCCTTTTCGCCAAAAGTCAGCAAATAAGCAAAAAACAGAACTCGCTTCACACAACATCTAGCGAACGACAGAATAGAGGCGTCACATGCCCAACATGCAATAATAATAGACAATTGTATCCCCAGAAGGTGTTTCAAAATTCGAAATTAAACGGAGAGCGATTGTCGATACCAAATGCCAATCGCCCACAGAAGCTTTCGTATCCATATCATAAATTTAGCAGATGATCCAAAGCTGAATCTCGTTTCAAACAAACCCAACCCGCCCGCCCGATGCTTAATGAAGAGAAGAGTTGTTTCGTTCGGTCACTGTATAACCACCCTCACGGCTGAGGGACAATTATTGAGCATCACCAATTTAGGCCCAAGCCCCATTTACCACTTAAAGCCGAAAATCACACTCAAGGCCCAAGGCCTCACATATATAAGGCAACATTTAAGGTATGACCTCTAATAAGCTCACATCATCTCAATTCTCACAACACAAAATGAGGATCTCACTGACTTGACCGTCGGAGGAGGTTCCCTCCGGTCACCCTGGACCTCTTTCTCACGATTTGCTCTCTTATAGGTCACTCGGAACTCGATCTTAGGCCACGACATATTTTGACATTAACAAACCACTTTATCCATTAAGTAATTAATTAATAATGTAAATAAGCAATGTGAATGTGGGGAGCTGGTTTAGGACTTCATCAAATAAGTACTTACAATTTATTTATTTATGTAATTAAGCAATCTGGCACTACCCGGCCGGAATATCTCCAATTTTCAACGGTCCAATTTGCCACCTGCTGCTTTACCTTTCTGTTTTTTTGGAAAAACACGGCTCATGTTGTATATAACGTTAAAACACATAAAAAGCTAAATATCCAATTCAGGACATAACGTTTTCTTTTTTTTCTTATGGACATAACGTTTGACATTTTTTTTGTGGTATGATGAGTTGATCACTTGAGTTGTTCCATTCTTATAAAAATGTTATTTCAGCATATATTGTCGTATCTGCTAACACCAATTCAGATTATTTGCATTACACACGCTTAAACATGTTGACATGGATGCCACATCTCTTTCCTAGTTTTTCTGACTTTAAAAATAATTTTTGAATTATGAAAAAAAATAACTTTGAATATTTGAAAGCTGAGGTTTTCTTGTTATACAAGTAATTGAAAAATCGTGATCTTAACTTTTTGGTTTTTTCATTATTTTATATATTTAGATCATTGTCTAAGTTTTAAATTTTTCACTCAATTTGATGGTTCTTGACCATGGATTTTTTATATTTGTAATTTGTAATATACTTTTTATCAGTTTGTATAGCCCAAATGTTGCTGGAAGTCAACCTTTTCTGGGATTTTTGTGATATGACCAAACTGCCCTTTTCAAATGAAGATGTAATTGACTAGACTGCCCCTATGCTTTGAAAGCAATGTGAAAAAACGATGAAAGTTCCACTTTTTCCCTGACTGAAGCATGGAATAGAATAAATGAAGGAAATATATTCTGCCGAAAAGAATCCTTTAGTATATTGTGCAAGTGGAAATCGAATGAAGCTGATGTCCAATTGTGCATGCGATTTTATTACTTGGGTGAAAATAGTCATTTTTTTGTTGGAAAAATATTTAGTAATAATAATATAATTAAACAAAACCTTCAGAACTTCCATAACATATTTTCTAAGAATATTAATTGAGCACCAAAATAATATAATGAAAATGTTTTTTCCCCGCAATACCTACAACCTGTTATACTTATACCGCTTAATGATTTTTTTTGCCAAAATACCACTTAATAATGATTAAGATAAGAATTTAATTCTAAAATTTAGCCACTAATTAAAAAAAAGGGTTACATGGTAAATGTTAAATTTTAGGACACTATCTAATAGAGTTTTAGAAATTATAGTAATTTGTAGCAAAAAAAAGAAATTATAATCACTTATTCTAATGAATTAGGCTGGACAAATAACATTAGTCATGAGAAACTATTAGGTGAGACTGATTCACCAGTCACCACCCATCTATGTGACCAACTATTAATATATAAAAACTTATAAATTTTATAAAACTCTATTTTAGTGATATCTTAATTTTGACAACATACCCTTTACATATTATTTATTTGAAATGGGGCTAAATATTTGACTAAGTTCGTGCTTAAATTGTAGGAGTTGAATATTTGATGTTCCACAATTTTAATAGTTAGTCTCCTAGCTCAAGTGGTATAGTAGGACGGTCTTATATAATAATTTTTCTTTTATGATAGATGGAGCGTGTTTTATTTATGTTGCTATTCTGTTATTCTACTCTTATATATTCTCAACTCATTTAACTAGGAGAAATGATGATTAATTGCTATATGCATTTGCCTCTTGTCCAATGGCTTTTCTCTTGCTGACATTTGTACAATTTTTATTGGTTGTGCAATTGTTTTTCACATAGTATCTACATGAGTAAATTGCTGTAAATAATATATTTGGATAATACTGAATTAATAATATTTTAAAATATTTTTAATCCACTCACCGGAACTAATATATTGGGATAATATTGAATTAATTATTCTCTCTCTTTATTTAATGTTTTCTCACATCTCAAAATTAAAAATTCTTCTATCCCTCACGTTTTTTCTTCTTTAAAATTAAGATTCTTTGTGCGACTATTAAAATAAAATAAACCTGACGCGAATACGTAAAAATAATACTATCTAGTAATATAAAGTTTAGGTCAGATTTATTATTGTTAAGAGAATTAACAACGTTTTATTATTAATTAATTATAATTATTTTATTTATCCTCAAAGGTTTCCCTACAAATAAATAAACTTTACTTATTATATTATACCTACTATTAATTTTATGAGCAATGCCCTCATTGAACGCCACATGACATTTTGCTTCTTTTACATGTGTTAATTGTTAGTCTTCTCAAAGTTTGTTTACCATCTTTGTATTCATTAAACAGTGAGTTTTATTATTATTATAAAATAATAATTCTATTATATAATATTATTATTAATTGTGTTATTTATTCAATTGAACCTATTAAATAAGCACACATACCAAATAATACAAAATGCAATGAACTATTGAACTTATTAAATAAACACACATACCAAATAATACAAAATGCAATGAACTATTGAATAATTCTATTATATATTATTATTATTAATTGTGTTGTTTATTCAATTGAACCTATTAAATAAGCACACATACCAAATAATACAAAATGCAATGAACTATTGAACCTATTAATTAAGCACACATACCAAATAATACAAAATGCAATGAACTATTGGATTTAAAGAAATATTCAAGCACAAGACCAAAGAGAAAAAAAAGTGAAAAAGAAAAGAATAATGGTGGCTAATATACACATTACATGTCATTAAAAAAAAACAAAACATATATAATTGCTTTTAAAAAAAATAAAATATAATTACTTTTTTAAGTAAATTTTCTTAGAATAACATCTAGATTGATTTTTTAAATTAATTTTCTTAACAAAACTTAGAGATGGCAAAATGGGCGGGCTGGGCTGGCACGGCCCATAAAATGAGTAGCCCATATATAAGTGGGCCGTGCCGTGCTAGCCCATTTTATAATATGGGTCGTGCCGTGTCAATCCATATTTTTTAAAAATCAAGCCCAGCACGGCCTGTAACCCATGATGGGTCGTGCCGTGCTGGCACAAGAGCCCATAATGTTTTTTTTCTTTTTTTTTTATTAAATTATCTTCCATTTATTGATGTTATATCATTTCTATTATCTTATTATTTATAGTTAAATCGGTGTAATACAATAAATTGTAGAAAATTATATTAAAATTTAATAATTATATTATAATATATTATATAATCATCATTTTTTTTGAAAAAAAGAAAAAGAAAATAAAAATCGTAGAAATTGCATATAGTGGCAGAACAGAAAAAATTGTCGACGCCAAGGTCGTTTATGTTTGCCTGAATCTCTTACATAACCACCAAAAACCGCGCTTTTCTCGACTGTTATAAATTGCAGCAAATCTTACAAAATACCCCCAAAAAGAAGGAAAAAGAAAAGTAAATTTAAATCAAAAAGTGAAAAAGGCCATGAATTTGCAGAGTGGAATTGCTCTGCTTTACCAGCAATTTAGAGCTTTGTTAAAAAAGAACCTGTGGCTCTCATGGCGGAACAAGAGAGCAACTTTTCTCCAACTCTTCTCTTCACTCTTCTTCATTTTCCTCATCTTCTGTATCGAGAAAGCCACCGATGCTCGAAATGCAGACTCCACGGCGTACAAGGTGGTTCGAGACCCCAAGGCGCTGGTGGCTCCGCCGATCCTTCCCTGTGAGGATAAGTTCTATGTCAAGCAACCATGCTTTGACTTTGTCTGGAGCGGCAATGAAAGCCAGACTATAAACAACATCGTTAGAGCCATTAGAGAGAACAATCCCGGTAGACCCATTCCGGAGGCTAAGGTAAAAAAATCAATTTCCTCAGAATCCCCATAAAAGAAAATTTGATTATACAATGGACCCTATATTCCTTTGCCAATAAAGTTTGACAATTCAATGGAAATGAAATGTTTTTTGACATGGAAAGGAAAGAGATAACGAATTACGGTTAGGATTATGTATGCTCTTTGTAGCTTAGCGTTTTTTTTTTTTTTGGCAGGTTAAATCGTTTAGAACAACTGGGGATGTAGATGATTGGCTTTCTAAGAATCAAATGCATGTTCCTGGAGCTTTGCATTTTGCACAAGTTAATGCAAGTGTGATTAGGTATGGTTTACAGACTAATTCTACTCCACTTGCAAAACGAGGACAATTTGAAGATCCCACTATGAAATTTCAAATTCCACTTCAAATTGCTGCTGAGCGTGAAATTGCTAGGTCTCTTATTGGAGGTACTATGAATATTCAATTGGCTTGAGGTGACTCGTATTTCTATGCTTGGTTAATGTTTTGATTGATTTTTGTGACACCTTGTAATAGATCCAAACTTTAGGTGGACTGTTGAACTCAAGGAATTTGCACACCCTGCAATGCAAACACTTTCTACACTGGCTCTTGTTGGACCAACATTTTTCCTTGCAATTGCCATGTTTAGTTTCGTGTTTCAGATCGGTTCGTTGGTCTCAGAGAAAGAGCTTAAGCTTCGACAGGTCTTGAATTGCTAGCATTTGAATTGAAATTAAAATTGTGGTCTTGTTATGGAAATATCAATGTTTGTCTTTGTTGACTTTCTGTTTCTTCTCAACAGGCTATGACTATGATGGGTCTGCTTGATTCTGCCTATTGGTTATCATGGCTCACATGGGAGGGGGCCATGACACTTCTTTCATCGCTCTTCATTGTTCTCTTTGGAATGATGTTCCAGTTTGATTTTTTCTTGAATAACAGTTTTGCTGTTCTCTTCCTTGTCTTCTTCCTTTTCCAACTCAACATGGTACAAACATAACCTTGATTATTACTGATCCTTGTTCTTATTTACACATTTTATAGTTATGCTTCTAGTTTAGTAAATGTAATCTTAACCTATTAACTCTTGATTTCTCACTTGGGATGCTTGATGGCAGGTTGGTTTTGCATTTATGTTGTCAGCCTTCATTAGCAAGTCATCTGCAGCCACGACAATTGGTTTCTTTATTTTCATAATTGGCTTTTTTACTCAGGCAATATTTCTACTCTGAATTTCTAGAACTGGAAGGACAAGTTCAGTTATATTTATGGATCCTATCTTCTTATTGTAGATTGTTACTACAAATGGATTTCCCTACAGTAAAAGCTTCAGCACAGTTCTTCAAAATCTCTGGTCATTGTTCCCACCTAATCTTCTCGCTCAAGCTCTAAGGCTTCTTTCTGATGCCACTGCCACTCCTGAAGACATTGGAGTTAGCTGGAGTAGGCGAACAAAATGTGCACCAAATGATGAGGAGTGTGTGATTACAATTGTAAGCCCACAGTTAAAAACTGAGAGTTTCCTGTTGAGAATGTTTTGCTTTACGTACCTGTCACTTCCTCTTTTTCCCTTTGATTGTTCTCCTTTTTTTTTTTTTGACAATCCTTTCTTTTCCTTTTTCAGTTTCCTCTTTCTTTCAGGCATAAAATTTTCATAATAATTTTGGATAGTTGATCATTGTCATTTATTGCTATATTTATCAATTTTTATGTTCTTGACAGAATGATATCTATATCTGGTTGGTGGTGACATTTCTCGTTTGGATGGTTTTGGCTATCTACTTTGATAATATAATTCCAAATGCATCTGGTGTAAGAAAATCAATGTTTTACTTTTTGAGGCCTGGGTATTGGACAGGGAAAGGCGGAAAGGAGAAAGGTAGCTGAATTCTGAATTCAATCTATAGTCAAGAATTTCTCCTATTGACCTGATGAACTTAACTTATACTTTTCTGGCTTTCCCTTCATAGAGGGTGGCATTTGTACTTGCATAGGTTCAGCTCCACCACTGGAGCATATTACTCCTGATGATGAAGATGTCCTTGAAGAGGAAAATCTTGTAAAATCACAAGCAAGGGAAGGTGAAGTTGATTCAAATATTGCAGTTCAGATACGCGGCCTTGCAAAGACATATCCTGGGTCGAGGAAGATCGGTTGCTGCTGTAAATGCAAGAAGACTTCACCATACCATGCTCTTCGGGTAAGCAATCAATTTTCACCCTTAGTTTTTGCCCAGACTGAGAAGGTTTCCTTTTTCATACCTATGTTGATATAAGTTCCCTAGAACCAAAATGATCTTCCTGTTTTCATTGCACTATTATTCTCAAATATACCCTTTAAAGGAGATTTCTTGGCCTAGTGGCTCAATGTTTGGTCATAAATATTATAGGAATGTATTAAGTTTGTTTGGATTTGGGCCTGCTAGGGCCTTTTTGAGGAATTGATCGAGTCAGAAGTCATGCAGCATATCACTGTAACTCCTAAGAGAGGTTCTTCCTTAATGATAGTTGTTTTCTTTCTTAAATATTCTCAACAAGTTATTCTTTTGTCTCCCACTATAACAACAGTCACTAAGTATCAACAGTAAGGCGAGAGATGGAAAATCAAAATGGATCTATATTTAGACTTGCGCTATGAGTGGATATTTATATAAATCCCACTGCTTACTTGTGAGCTTATCTTCAGGGACTATGGGTGAATTTTGCAAAGGATCAGCTATTTTGTCTTCTTGGACCGAATGGTGCTGGAAAAACCACGTCAATCAACTGTTTGACTGGCATAACACCAGTGACTAGCGGAGATGGTAAGATGCTTTGTCCATCCAACTTGTCCACTTGAAGTGTGTAATTCATTGGAATGAGTATTCAAGAGATATAACAATGTCTTAAAATCCATTGTAATCAGCACTGATCTATGGTTATTCCATTCGAAGCTCTGTTGGAATGTCAAATATTCGAAGAATCATAGGAGTTTGTCCTCAGGTCTCTCTCTCTCTCTGACATACGCATTCATATATAAACATTAGCATGCCATTTTAAGCTTTACTAATGTAAACTTAGTTTTCAATGATAGCAACATTCGCTCAGTGTTGATCTTAATTTTTTTATGATCTGTGTAATTTTTATAGTTTGATATCCTTTGGAATGCTCTGTCTGGCCATGAGCACCTTGAGCTGTTTGCTAGTATAAGAGGCCTACCCCCAGCTACAATCAAGTCGGTATGTGTGGAAATAATCTTTACATGAGTTTCTTCTCGCATTTCTTTTCCTCTGAGTAAACTAGCCCTGTTATAGACCGAATATGCACATTCTGTCACTTTTAATTTTATAATACATTTACTTGCAAGCCAGATAAGATATTTTTGCATCAGAAAAGACTCTTTTGACTATCCTATACATAACGATTAATATTTTGGCTTAAACTCCAGGTAGTTCAAAAGTCATTGGCTGAGGTCAAACTCACAGAAGCTGCCAAAGTGAGAGCTGGGAGTTACAGTGGAGGAATGAGACGTCGTCTCAGTGTTGCAGCAGCACTTTTAGGGGATCCAAAGTTGGTCATTCTGGATGAACCAGTACGTCAATCAGACCTTTTCATCGCGTTATTGTGCTTTATCTACTTGAAAGTGCTCTGATTCTTTCTTTTTTGGTTAAATAAGGAGCTTCTCTTTTCCCATGTTAATTTCTCTCTGATGATTGCAGACTACTGGTATGGACCCAATTACAAGAAGACATGTATGGGACATAATAGAGAATGCAAAGAAAGGTCGTGCCATTGTCTTGACAACACACTCAATGGAAGAAGCTGATGTTTTAAGTGACCGCATAGGAATCATGGCAAAGGGTAGGCTTCGCTGCATTGGAACCTCAATCAGGTTGAAGTCACGATTCGGTACTGGTTTTATTGCTAACATTAGCTTCTCTGGAAGCAACAATGAACGTAGCCCTCCCAATGGAGATACAGCTGACACAACTCACCACCGGGAGTCTGTGAAGCAGTTCTTTGAAACCGTATGTTGCATAAATTCAACTGATTTAAATATTTTTTCAAGTTGCATAGATGGATTCTCATTTGGCTCCATGTTTGCAGCATCTGAATGTGGTGCCGAAAGAGGAGAACAGATCTTTTCTGACTTTCGTCATTCCTCATGACAGAGAAAAACTCCTTACAGTGAGGACTTTCAAATCTTTATTGGAATATCAATTCCTTTTTTTTTTTTTTTGCCTCATTAACTGTTTTGTTTCCAATCATCTATAATTTCAAACAGAAATTTTTCATGGAGCTGCAAGAGAGACAAAAAGAATTTGGAATAGCAGATATACAACTTGGTCTTACAACCCTCGAAGAAGTTTTCTTGAATATTGCACGGCAGGCAGAGTTAGAAAGTGCTGCAGCTGAAGGGCGACTAGTCACACTGACAATTAATACATCTGGAGCATCAGTTCAGGTAAGTTCAACCATTTGATGATAGAATTGTTGTGCATATAAAATTTGGAACACATAAGGAACAATTTTCATAATTTTGAATAAATCCTTCAAATTTCAGATACCAGTAGGCGCAAGGTTTGTGGCAATTCCCGGAACAGAATCTGCTGAGAATCCTAGAGGTATCATGGTTGAAGTCTACTGGGAACAAGATGATTCTGGAGCACTCTGCATTTCAGGGCACTCTGCTGAAACTCCGGTACCTCCTAATTTCCAACCGAGGGCTTCTCTGGCAGCTACCAGAAGAAACTCCTTAGGGCGTAGAGGACCTGTTCAGGGAATTGTGATCAGTCCTGATGATATTGAACCTAGTACTTAGTCCTATATATCATGAAGTACTGTATCATTAGTTGTATTGTATAGTAAGGAATTTAATTCATTTAGTTTTGTCCATAGTTGATGTCCTTTTTGTTTGATATATCATCAGTTGTTTCTTATCAAGTTGTTATGGAAGGTTTTTGACTTCCTTGAGGTTCCTAGAATCCTTAATGTGTCCGAGTTGCCTCCACTCTCCTTTATTTTGGGATATTTTCACTACTTTTTTTTCCTCAAATTTAAATAGGGAAGGTTCTATGCAGTTGTTATCTCCTCACTTTTTGTTGTGTTTTGGCTTCAAAATACATTAATATACAAAAAAGCAGAAATGTATTAAAAAAATACTGTTAGGGTAAGATATAGTTTGAGTTTGTAGGGTAGGGGCAACCCTAGATTTCACATAAATCATCATTCAATCCCTCTAAAGTCTAAACACCGTCTTAGGAATTTCCAAGTTGAGTTTTGCAGGAGTAATTGATAAAGAAACGTTAGCAATCCTGGAAAAAAAGAAAAAGGAAAGTTAGCAGCAGCAGCAGCATTCTTTGTGGTAGAGATCTCATCAAGAAAGGTCTTTGGCACTCTATATAAGTTTCAAAATCCACCAACAACTTCCAATCAAGATCATGCTACAGAGACTGTTTTAGTTTCTGATATTATAGACAGGGCAAGGAAAATTTGGGATGAAAACAAAATGAGGCAGTTTGGAATATGTATTTCTAAAGAAGACCTTGGATGTTTTGCTTTTACTAATATATATATGCAGGATAAGCCAGTTTGGCAGTTCAATTCAGATGGACATTATACTACTTGCTTAGGTTACAAATTACAAGAAAAGGAGAGAAAACAGAACAATCCATTACAGAGGAACCGAAGAGCATTGGTTCACAATGAATTAGTACTTCACTTGGGAATTTGGCAGCACATTATGGGCAATTTGGTGTCACAGGAATGCAAGTCTCCTTTTACTAAGAGGAAACTTTAGTTGCACTCAGAGAGCTTGGAGCTTCTACAGCAATTTTGTGGTCCAGAAATAAGAAATACCATTCTTCCATGAGAGTACCTTGGCAAATGGAACAGGTATTGGTTGATATTATTTCTTTTCAACAAGCACATCCTCTGCAACAACAAATACTTCACCAAGGGAATCACCAATGAGCTGGGCCTTGATACTCTTTTCTATTTTATGCTCTTTTTACATTCTATGTTTCTAATCTCTATGTTTACCAAAGTATATTTGACTTTTATATATAAAAAAAAAAAAAAAATCTGGGAAGGGGATTGAATTGAGGAACAAACTGGTGCCTGCAAAAAGTAAAGAACTACTAAATGCAACTAAAAATCAGCGTTTTGACAAGGAAACAAGGCGTCTATGTTGTATAAATTGTTTTATACAAGGAAACAAGAAAGGAACGCATCATACGACGCCGTTTACCTCTTTTAAGAGTTAAGGACAAAGTTTATAGTAGTAACAAACAAGGCATAAGAATAAGACCCAGAAAAAAAAATAATAATAAGACCCGGAAAAGGAAAATAAAAGACAAGACAAGACAGGTTGAAAGACAAAACAGAGAGATCGGAAAAGAGAAGGCGATGGTGTTAAACAGCTCGGTGGTGGTGACAGTAGCCAACATATCAGCAAACCTATGCCAATACATAGCATGTAACCCAGAGCGCTTAAGCAGCGACCAAGTTTTGCATCTCCTTTGCTGCCTTCCTCTCCGCCATCTCTGCCGCCTCCTTGATTCTCTATGGCTTTACCTTTGCTTTGCTCCTCCCCATCACCCTCTCTCTGACTCCGAGGACGACTCCGACTCCTCTCACTCTCACTCCGATTGAACCTTTCTGCCTATTTTGATTTGATGCCTTGTTCGTTTTTCTTCTCCTTTTTGATTAATGTAAATGTTGTGGCTTGTGAGGAATACCCTTTTCTTTTTCTTTGTTTTTTTTTATCCATTCATGTTACTATCATTGGGTACTACTCCTCATTTCTTGTAAATTTTGTTTTGAATTTGTGGTTAATGAAATTTTAGATGCAGTTTGTAACCTTTGACTTGCATCTTTTTTCTGGGTATTTATCCTTGACTTCTTTCTTTTTTAATTGGAATGCCTTAACAGATTCAACTCTAAAAGTTTTAATTTTATAAACTGTTGGATATGATTTAGATCAATACAAGATTTCCCTTTTCTTCTATCTATCCTTGATAATATCACTACTAACATTAATAAAACAACAAATAAGTTTAATGATTTGATACAATTTGTTTCCAAGTGATTGTATAAAATTCCAGACAAACAATCCCAGTTTAAAGCAACAACCCAAGAGAAAAAAAAACACAAGGTCTTGACTTCACACCAGATTGGAACACTTCACTTATAGCTTAACCCCTATACAAATGAAATCACAACCAGAACAAAAAGTAACCCAATTGAGGATGAAATGAAATTAATATGGTTTCAGCATATTTGCGCACGGAAAAGCAGCAGCTTACATCACTCCAATGGAGCTTATTTCTTCTGTCAAAAGAGCATCCTGCAAAAGAAGGTAGTGACAAATTTTCAGTTGATTTTTTTTTGGATAAATAAACTTTATAGTGGTATGTACCAGTATGTTGAGTAGAAAATCAGGCATATTCAACATCACTGCCGTGCCAAACTTTTCAAATACTTGGAAATCGGAATACAAATTTGAATAAATAATATACGAGTCAGTTCAGGATATAAGAAGTTTTACCATGTTTTCTTTGTCCTGTTCCACAATCTCAGCTGCTGCAGGTGAAGGGCTAACTTGACCTGTAAATAAAATTGTTAATACAAAAGTCAGGCATTCAAAGTAAGGCATAGCTGCGATGCGAAACATGAGACTTACCTACAGACTTGCCTTCTTCATTGGCTGATTTGATCCCCTGTTTCTTAGTCTTTTCCTTCCCTTTAACAGGCTCCAGCTTGGTTGTCTTCTGAGTTTTGTTTTGCAACTTACGGTTCTGTGTGTCCAAAACAGGCCTTGAATTTGAACTGTTCTTATTCAAAGCCCGACTCCTGGTTGCCGGAATATTCTTTGGAGTAGCCCTCTTTGCTGATTCAGAAGCATCGGTATTCAAGGACTTTGGTTTCAGCTTTGTAGATCCCACTGCAGAAGAAACACTGTGAACCTCATCATCAGATGAACGAGTCCCCTCCTCAGGCACTTGTGAACAGCTCTCAGACACCTGTGGCTGATTTGAATTTTGTGAAATGTTGTAGCTTTCAAGCAGTTCCTTCACAGCTTCCCCATTTTCTCCAAGATTATGGCGCCGTATATAGGATCTAAGCTCATCACGCATTTTCTCAAGGGGCTATATTTGGTGTTATAACGTGTAATACAAGAAACAGTAATAGGTTAGAATTCAATGCAAAGAACTCGTTTAAAAACAAATAAATCTAACATACATACTAGAATGCATAATCCACCAGAGATTTTATTAGGATGTGAGCTGAGAAATAAAACCAGAATGATGATGACCAACCAGAACAAGGACAAAAGTATAGAATTAATGACTCTTGAAATCACCAAATACAACACATAGTGGAGAAATGCAATAAAACCCGGAATTCAAGCACAAGAATGCAAAGTGAAGTAAGAAATATGGAGTATAAATTAGCATACCTCACATCCAGCTTCTAATGCAAGTTTGAAAAAGCCGAGTGAAACGGAGTGCTTAGAAGCTAATTCAGAGAGCTTAATCTGCATCACCCAGTATTCAACTGACGACAGCCTGCTGAACCTCTTTCTGGAAGCAACACAAAGAGGTGTGTCACTTGTGCTGTGACTATTGCTAGATTTCTTGGGTCTAGCCTCGGATATAGGAGTAATTGTCCCAACAAGTTTGGTAGATGGAGTCACACTGGATTTGGTTGGAATTGAGAGCCTTCTGGGTGGCTTACCAGATTTCTCCTTGGAAAGATCAAGAACACCCACACTCTTACTTACACTTGCTGTTCTTCTTCCCCTAACAATGCCATACATATACCACTTGGAATGTTAAAAAATTAAGAAAAATTGTACATAAATGGATAATAACATGCAATTATATGCCATAACAGTAATGGCAAGGCAAATCTATTTCTGGACTTCTAAATTATAAAGAAATACAGACTAGAGAAAAAAAAATTTTAATTTTCAAAGAAAAGGGTTAGTCTTTTAATTACTAGACTTTTAAATTAGAATGAACTACAAAGAAATGTATTAGTCTTATAAACAACCATGGTTAATATGTACGAAATGCCTTCAATCAACTTTGATGCTTGTTTGATCAAAGATTCTCATTTCTCAGTAATTGACTCGTTTCACACCTATCCCTTTTTGGTGGTGTGCATAAAATTTCTATGGCTTGTAAATCTGAAAGAAAACTTGGAATTCTACAGATATGAATCCTGAAACTGCCAAAATTTTAAAAACACAGAAATTGCAAGTATATGAAATTTGAATACCTTCTTGATGAAGAAGTATTGGAGATATCACCAGGCAATGGCTTCTCCTCCTTTGATTTCATGGAGGATCGAAGTGGGTACCGTAGCTTTGATTTCGCCGCACTCCCTGAAACATCCCAATTCCCAACAAATTAACAAAAATTGAAATAACAAAACTTAAAATCTAAAGAAAAAGAGAGAATTGAGGCAGAAATCAAAACCAGAAACAGGAGCAACAGAAGGTTGTTGTTCTTTGACAGGCTCCTCCATGATCTTTTTTCTTCTCTTTGATGATTTTCTCACAACAAACAGAAATTCTTTGCTTTTTTTTAAGGCACAAATAAACCCAGAACGTGGCTTCGGATTTTATAAGGAATTTCTTTCTTTTTAACATTAATTCACTGCTGTCTTTTTGACTCTTGTCTTTCGAGCGGGAAAGTTTTAATCAACTATTTGTATTTTTAGGATTGTATTTTTTTTTAAAAAAAAGAGGTGTTTAATATTTTCGAAACTATTCCCTGGGTAGCAGACCTGATCCACTCGCTCTGTTTATGTGACACGTGTCCATTTCACGCTCCTATTGCCTACGTGTCCTCTTTTGATCTGCGAGCATATTTAAAACCGCTGTTCGAACTGTAATAGAATACAGGTGTCCATATAGTAGAGGCGAGTAAGGTTAACCAACAGTATTGAGCGTGGGATTCCAATGAAGTAAGACAATGAGTGATGGTTGAACGGGTAGAGGGAGCTGGAAGTGGGACCCACGCG
This sequence comes from Corchorus olitorius, assembly GCA_001974825.2. Lineage (NCBI taxonomy): Eukaryota > Viridiplantae > Streptophyta > Magnoliopsida > Malvales > Malvaceae > Corchorus > Corchorus olitorius. The sequence goes on from AWUE01015361.1 coordinate 41,672, forward strand.
CCACAAACAAAAAGAGGGAAAAGGGTTCATCAAACGATCCAAGAATTCGAATTTCAAAATTTCAAAACAAAAATTAGAGTCAGAAGAACAAAAGCCCTGTGTTTAGGAAACCGCTTAAAAACGGTTAAGGATTAATTTATAAAAATTAATAATCTGAAAAATGTTTTGTAGGGTCCAATTCCGAGCCCAACAGCAAAATCCCCTAAGATTTTGACTTTTTTTTAATGCATGAGAATTGAGATGAGATCTGAAATCTGAAACATGTTATATCAATATGTGGGCCATGTAGCCCCAACTTTCTTTAATGCTTGTTTGGCTTATTGTTTAGGCTTTGGTCTCATATCTCCATCACACAAAACATTTAACCCCTACCATATTAATGGATTTTTTTCAAGTCCTTTTTAAGAGGATTTTTTGAAGTTAATGAAACCAAAGAAAGTTAAAAAAAAAAAACTCTTTTCTAATTTCTAAAATTTTTAGAATTTTAAAATTTTAGAATACCTTTTTTTTTTTTGCATAAAAACAGTGCTAAACCGCTTTAGCTAACGATGGCTCTAGGCCTAGTCACATCCCGCATATCCTCCTCGATAAATCGATGAAGCAGGCTCGGAGGTCGATCCAAAACGAAAACATCAAAGGACCCCTGATAGGCCCAACTAACCAAATAATCGGCACACATGTTAGCCTCGCTATAAGTATGAACCAATAAACATTGCCAATCCCGCTGAACCAAGCCTCGACATCTCTGAATAACTGGTGACAAGGGATCATGTAACGCTGGAGATTGTAAAATTTTATTCACAGCAACCAGTGAATCAGACGCCACCACGACAAATCTGTAACCATATTCCCAAGCAAGCCATAAACCATGATAGATAGCATACAACTCCGCCTTCGAAATATGCCCCCAACCAAGCTTACAAGTAAACCCGAAAAGCACATACCATAAGCATCTCTACAAATACCACCAGTTGCAAGATCACCAGGATTCGATCTAGCAACAGCATCAACATTAATTTTGGCATACCCCATAGGAGGTTTAGCCCAGCCAAATAAACACAGAAGTTCTACGATTTGGAAGCCGTGAATTCAACCTAAGATTACGAAACTCACAAATACTAGAAAGAATCATAAAAGAAGAATTATCAGGTCGTTGAAATGTATCTTCAAACACCACCCGATTACGCCACCTCCAAAAATGCCAACAAACAAACCCAAAATACATAGGCCACGAAATTTGAGATTCCAAAAAGAAATTATTGAGACCAGAATTTCTAAAATTTTAATTTTTTAAAAAATATACATATACCATTTGTGTAGTTGGCAGCATAGACTAACCGACTTTAAGTTGATTACACATAGGTTAGTCGTTTAGACTGTTCAATAATACATTCGTAAAAAAATGGGTAAATTACATAAATATACCATGTAGTTTGGGGTGAAATAGATATGCCCCCTGAGGTTTAGAATTTAACACTTAATCACCCTGAGCTTATTTTCCGTTAGCAAATTACTTAGACCGCTAATAAATTACTTAACACCGTTAATTTTACATACCTTTGTCAAACAAACCTAGGTTTCTCTTCACAAGTAGACGAGGTTTAATCGTAGTTGAACAACCATCACAATTGGAACCAACATCTTTCTTCCCAAATCTCGTCATATCAGTCGGCCAGGCAGGAAGTCGAAGATGAATTGGACTTGAGTCTTCTTTCAAAGCATATGAATTTCTTTTGGACTTTGGTTTTTGAAGAAAAATTCTCCAATATTGTACCAGTACTTGAAAGTTAAAGATCATTGGAAACTTTTTTCTCGGCTCAAATATAAGACTTTCGGCAATTTTGTGGAATCTACGTAATTGAGTAAGGTATCTACTTTCTCACCCTCTAATCATTAAGATTAGTGGCTTAAATTTAGTTAGGGTTTTGAAGTTTATATGAAATTAGAAAGGGGTTTTTTTAATGAAAAGTACTAAATAAAATATATTTATTGGTATGTATATAATCTGTGATCTTTGTTCGTTTTCAAAGTCTAATTTGCAGCATTTGTTAATAGGATTAGTAATTCTTTTTCTAAGTTTTGAATGTGCAGCAACTTGCTTGCTATGTAATAGATTTAATCATACCTTAACTCTTTATTATTTGTGCAAATGTGTGATGAATCAAAATCAATTGAGATTTTTCATGGTGGGTCTTTTCTACGCATTCCTAACAAGGGAGAGTAAGTATCATGGATTAATAATTATCCATTGGAGAAGTTATCGTTTTGTAAGTTGAAAGAATGGGTTGCGAAATTAGGTTATGATTCTAGTAGTGAAATATTTTATTGTGATCCAGAATTGTCATTTGATTATGAGTTACAAAAATTTTTTTGTGATAGTCATATTAAAAATATGGTCTTTTCTCATAAAGACAATCTAACCACCCTAGTATGTGTTGTGAATGGGAATGCTGCTAATCACCCTATTGCTGGCCATGTAACTCAAAATGAAGCTGACATGGTCAATAAACATGTACTATAATGCATAGGATGAAGTAGCTGGAAGTGTCGATGAAAATGCATAGGATGGTGGAGGTAGTGATGAGGATGGTAGTGACTATAATGGAGATATTGGTGAGGATAGTGATAGTGATTTAAGTAGTAATCCCAACTGGTTTAATGAAGGGTTAGAAGATTCTCATGATATATTTGAGGATGAGGTTAATGATGATGTAGTCGATGGTAATCCAAAAGCTTATACTAGTGAACCTCAAGATTTAATTCCAGTGTTTGAAAACATAGATTTAGAAGAATTCAGGGATACTATCATAGAATATGATGACCTTCATAGTGTCCATGGATATGATGAAGAGGTTGGAAATGATTTTCCAGTGTTCAATGAAGAGGTTGATATGAAGAATCCACAATTAAAGGTTGAAATGAAGTTTCCTAATGCTGCTGTTTTTAGGAAGGCTCTTAAAGAGTATTGTGTGAGTAGGGGTTATGATTATAAGTTCAATAGGAATGATGGGGATAAAATTAGTGCTAGATGTGTTAAAGAATGTGGATGGAGAATATATGCATCCAGGCTGAGAGATGAGAGCACCTTTCAAATCAAAACATTTTATGATAAGCATGATTGTCCAAGAGAGTACAAGATTCATCAAGTAACTGCACCTTATTTGGCTGAAAAGTACTTTGAAGACTTGAAAGATAATCCTAACTGAGAAACTGAAAAGATTGTGAGAAAAATGTCTAGAGAGTTGAAGGTTGATGTCAGTATCTCTCAAGTTTATAGAGCTAAGAGAAAGGCTAGAGAAATGATGGAGGGAAATATTAAGTTACAACATTCCAAGTTATGGGATTATTGTGTAATGATTAAGGAGACAACTCCTGGTAGCATTACATTGATGAAATTGGAAAGTCGGTATTATAGTATAGAAGTTACTATTCTTAAAGATTTTGTTCCAAGGTTTCAAAGAATCTTCATCATGTTTGATGCATAGAAGAAAGGGCTCATTAATGGATGTAGGAAGTTGATAGGAATGGATGGTTGCCACTTAAAAGGTCATTTTGGAGGACATAAGTGCTATTGCTAGGGATGGAAATGACAACTTTTTCCCTATTTGTTATACAATTGTTGAACAAGAAAATAAAGAAACTTGGTCTTGGTTCCTCAATTTGTTTCGAAAAAACCTTGGTAGTCTTACTTAATTGGGAATAGAGTATTTATCTGACCAGCAAAAGGTATGTTATTTGACTTCTATACACACACACACACACACACACACACACACACACACACACACACACACACACACATCTATTATTTTCTGTTAAGGATTAGTCTGTCACATATTAGGAAAGAATATTTAGTCTTTGGGCTGGTTTATATATACTTCTTAGGAACTGCTCCCCTTTACCTTTACCCCCCATGAATGAAAAGCGTGCCCTTCCCTGAATGTAAGGACCATCATAAAGAAATTAATTATGAAGCATGTCAGTCAAATTGCATATGGTACACTAAAATGCTACAACTGTATTAAAAATAATAGTCTAGTCAAAATTCAAATGAAGAGTATTTTGCTTCAGGCCATTTGATTATATTTAGAATACATTTGAAAATTGAAATTTAGATCCAACTAATAATGAATGCATGAATTATGAATAAGAAAATATTCCTGACTTTATTATTAGAATGTTATGCAATAGAATTGATTTTATATATTCTTTTATATATTTTTTTCGCACTTTTGTTTTGTTGTCACTCTCTTTTGTTATTTTTTACATGTACCTGGACCTTTTGCTTTAATCAATAAATCTATGCTAGTTATTTCACTTTGTGTTGTTTGTTTATTGTGGTAGGGTTTAGACTCAACTTTTCAAGAAGAGTATCCTGAAGTTGAGCATAGGTTTTGCTTAAGAAATCTTTACACAAACTTCAAGGTACCATTTCAAGGGAGAGGAGTATAAGGAAGCTTTATACAGAGCAGCAAGTGTGGGTTCAATTAAAGAATGGGAGAAGGCTATGTTGCACCTTAAAAGCCTTGACAAGGATGATGCAGCCCATGCTTGGTTGAGTAGATTAAAGCCATCAACGTGGGCAAGGTCACATTTTAGCTCAAAAACCAAAACAGATTTGTTGGTTAATAATATAAGTGAATCATCCAATGCTTATATATTAAAAGCTAGGGATTTGCCTATCTTGAGCATGCTAGACTGGATAAGGAGAAAATTGATGAAAAGGTTTTATGCTAAGAGCGTAGGAATGAAGTCTTACAATAGGCTGATATGTCCTGACATCCAAGAAAAGCTGGAGAAATTAAAACAAGATTCTTTCAGTTGCTTTTCAACTCCTGCTGGGAGGATGAAGTATGAAGTTGAATGTGGTACAACTTCACATGTTGTCAACTTGGCTGAGAAAACTTGTACTTGCAGGCGTTGGGATATAACCGGTATTCCTTGCAAACATCTATTTCTGCCATATACATGAATAGGGAGAAACCATAAAATTATGTGGACTCTTGTTACTCTAAAGAACATATATGGCTACATATAGGACAACATGAATGGGTTGCAAGTAACAAGCCTCTAGCCCCTCCAATCATATATAAATCGCCAGGCAGACCAAAAAAGGTAAGAAGGAGAGCAGTTGATGAACCTTAGAACCCATACAAATTGTCAAGAAAGAACAAGGAAAGTAGATGTGTTAGTTGTGGTCGAGTTGGACATAATGTGCGATGCTGCAATGCATCGGTGATAGGGGAAACCCCATAACAAAAGAAGAATAAGGTTAAAGGGATTTAGGAAAGTTGCTCAGGTACGTAATTAATTTACTTCATGTTAATATGTTTGATATATTTTGTTAATTATAGCACTATTTGGTTAAATTGACAGGTTTCACAAGATGAAAATAATGCATCTTTTTCAGAGTAAAGGGCGGTTAGAGGTAGAGGTGAAAGTTCTAAAGGAAAATCTACTGGTAGAGCTAGAGGAAGGCCTATTGGAGCTGTTGGAATTGCGTTGCAAGCACTTACTGGTGGACAAAAAACAACTTTTATTGCTGCTAGAGGAAGAGGAAGGACTACTAATTCTATTGGTAGAAGTATTGCTACTGGTAATAGAGGTAGAGGCAAAACTTTGGAAGTGGCAATGTTGGGCAAGTAGCTGTCGAAATTACTGGTAGAGGAAGAGGCAATGCCAAGGCAAAAGTTTCTCCAAATAGAGGCAAGGGTAGGGCTACTGCTACAACTAGTGTTGATGTAATTAGTAGCCAAGTGACTAACCTCCAAGGCAGCCAAACAAATAGCAACCAGTAGCGAAGGCCTTTGGGTGCAATCTAGCGAAAGCTCATATATGCTATTTTGATGTCTAGACCTTTTATTACTTTGAACATATATATTTAGATGATGTTCTTGGATGACATTTCTTTCTTTTTTTCTTTCAAATTATGAAATTCAAGGATGTTTGGATTATACATCTATTTGTGTTTCATCATTTGTCTCCTTAACCAATGCCATAGAAAAAATAGATTTTGGCTTTATGTTTTATATAGAAAAGATGTTTCATAATTTATGTTGCCTTCTATCCATTAGAAATGGTGCAATACACTAGACTGATTTTATACTCACAAATGGAATGAAAAGAGAAAAATGGAATAGAACTGGTGCTAACTACAACTCTTTTATACTCACAAGTCACAAATGGAATGAAAAAAAAAAACGAAAAAAAAGAGTTTAACGGTGTTAAGTATTTGCTAACGGAAAATAAGTTCTGGGTGGTTAAGTGTTAAATTCTAAACCTTAGGGGGCATATCTATTTCACCCCAAACCACATGGTATATTTATGTAATTTACCCCCAAAAAAAAGACTATTCAATAATACCAACGCACCAAAATAAGATCTTATATATCATTACTTTTATATATTTTTTTATAAATCATTAGTTTTATAATAATAAATCAAGACTAAGTATATAAGAAAAAAACCCTCAAACTTATTTACACAAATTAATTAATCTTATAAAATTTTGTTATAATCAAATAAGCCTATAAACTTTGATTTATACCCAATAACAACGCTTGATGTCATTAAAATTTGTCACATGTTCCAGATTTTAACGATTGTTGAGTAAAACTGTAATCATTTTTATTTATACCAAGAGTTCAATTGTATATTAATCAATGCTTACTATCAGTGGCAGATCCAAAAATATTTTTCAGGATGGGCACGATATCTTCTAAACATAAAGTTGAAGCTGAAAAATATTTTCTTAATAACTTATTGACTATGGCCAAAGGGCACAATATATCAAATTAATTAATTAAGATGGAACACCAATGCCAAGTTTGGGCGGGCACCATACAAAATTAAACACAAATGGAAGAGTTTTAGAAATTGAGGATCAGTCCATGTTAGAAACTTTCTAAAACAAAAGATTAAGAACAAGAGAAATGAGACTTTGAGTCGTGAAGAACACTTTCTCAAATACGATATTGCCTAACTATCTTAGACAAGTCCTAAATGGGATACAATAAAACTTGAGAACACTCAAAGAAAAGTAGAATTGTAGATTGTTTCTCAAAATATTTATGTGAAAGGCTCTTTATATACTTGTCAAACACACATGTCTTTTTATATAGACATAACTTTATGATTAATAGATATGTCTTTCCATGTAGACATAACTTTATGAATATTTTTTTCATAAAGATACCTCTTAGACAAATATGTCTTTTCATAATTGTTCACTTACGAACAAATGCATTTCAATAAACATCAACATTCAAAAATATCCAACAATCCCCCACTATTTTGGAATGTTGGTGTTCTGAATTTTAGAGGAATTGTTCCCGTACCAAGTATTTACAAACTTTTTCCCCCACCACTTTGTTAATACAAACCATCACAATTCACTATAAGCATAGTGTATACAAAAATGTGTCTTAAAGATTAAACCTTTAATTAGTGCAAGTACTAAAGACGCTAATGAAGTGCATGGTGTCCTAGGATTAAACCACGACTCCATTTATTAGGGTCCAAAATACCAAACACACTAAACTTGTTTTCTTTTAACCAAGTTTCTCGTTGTCTCATAGCACTATAATGGCCATGTGCTAGAAATCCATTTTCTATGAATATTTACAAGAGTAAAACCTTTTATACTCTTGTTGAAGCGGCACCAGTTCATATATTCATATAGGTGGAGTCACTTGTTGTCGATTAATTCTTGACAACCTCTCATAGCTCCATTAAGAGTTTTAAACTCATCCTCTCTTAACACTTTAGTCCTAACAACTTCTCTTAGTATGGGACAAAGTTAGTACTTTGAACACTTGCTATTTCCTTGATCATATCCATCAAAATTTTCTTATAGTACAAATGGATAATTTCCAAGAAATATACAAAGTCATTTAGTCCTTTTAGTTAAACTAGGACTTTCCAAAGACTTTCATCAATAAACTGTACTACATTCTCTTTGTATAATTTACACAAAGTAATATTATTGATCGGTCGTCAGCAAATCATAAAAATAATCCCAACAATTTTTAACTATAATAGCTAGGGAAAGTAGGGGTTGAATCCACAGAGAGATATGATTATCTTCTTTTTCCAATTAAATTTTTAGCTAAAAACTAAACAGTTAAAAAGAGAATTTTGAAAGTAAAGTTGAAAACAATAAACCAAATCAAAGCAATCAAATTCAATTAACTAAGAAAACAATAAAAAATATTAAGAAAACAATTATAATAAGGATCCCTCCAACATAGAATTAATATCACTCTTGACAAGAATAACATGGAGCATTGATATCTAAAAATTATGAAAACGATGGATAGCTTGTTTGAAATTAAATCCTAAATTACCAAATTAGATAAAGTTTTCACTGGAAGGCTTAAATTATCCCTTTGATTCTTAACAAATAGTTTCCACTGGAAGGCTTAAAAATCATTAAGAACAATGGATTAAGAACTAAAAACTTATGAACAAGCACAACAAACAATAAGAAAAGCACATCAAACTATTTATTGATTCTTAAATCCCCTGGAAGAAATTGGTCATTCTCCTCCAATTGCTACCAAACAATTAAATCTGAATTGGGCCTTCTAAATTTAATTTAGCTAATGTAAACCTAATTTATCAAGATAGTGTCGACTCCAATCTATCAAAACAAGTAAACATAGGATTCAAATAGAGATTTAAGAAATACCCAAAATAGATTTCATAAATAAGTGCAAAATCTCACCATGATATAAGTCAAGAGATCAATTAAATTCTACACTGGAGAAAAGAAAAGGACTACTCACTCATGAATTGAGTGAGTATCAAAAGAAAAGATAAAGAAAACTTATCTATGGAAGAAGAGGGGGAAGAGGTCGGCGGCTATTCTCTCGAAGAGAATCCCAATTCTTCAAACTATTCTAATAATTTTACATACCATAAAAATATAGACCTAAGGTGGCTATTTATAGTGGAAAAATACCCTAAAGACTCCAATCATACTTATGATAGGATTCAACTAACCCTAAGTCAAAATATACTTTAACTATAGTCTCTAAGTCGGTTTAGAACTCTCCTTGGGCTTCAATTGGGTGAAAATCAGACTTAGACCCAAAACTGATACTGGACAAAAACTTCAAGGGCAATTTCAGAATTGAAGATGGCAGAACTGGGCTTCAAGCAAAACAACAAAGTTGTAGATCTCTAAGTCCTCTTTCCAACACATTTTGAATCAACTCATTCGGAGGTCTGGATCAAAAGTTATGGCTGATTTACTAAGACTACGCAGAATTCTACTCCAACTAGGAAAGGGTTGCAGGATTTGTTGTTGACAAGGGCCTTGGGCATGCGGCATAGGGCAACATCGACTCCAATGTGGTCCCAGCTGGACTGGTTATGCTCCCATGTAAAATACTCATAAGCCCATGCGATCGGTCGTCAGCAATCATAAAAATAATCCCCACAAAAACCTAACTAAGTAGATAGGGCAAGCAGGGGTCGAATCCCACAGAGAAGGGGAATAGACTTATCCAAAGATTAATCCTCTCTAAGAATTACTCAAAAAATAAGGGATTTTTTTGGGCAAAAAAAAAAACAGGGGATTAAAAATAACAATTATAAAGAAAAACAATTAAACTAAAAACAAAGCAAACTAAATTAAATCTAAACTATAGCAATTAATAAAGAAAACAATAATAAGAAAGCATACTTCTTCTCCAATGGTAGAAATCAATCAAATTAACTATAGATCATTGATTTAAAAGATGAATTTAATATTTTATTCTCAATTAGATAATTGGTCTAGGGAAACCCTAACATGTATATTAGATAATTTAGCCAATTACAAACATGAATTACCCCTTTTATTCAAAACATCTAGTTGCCAAATTAATGGTTTATTAGATTGTTAAGAACAAAACATTAAGAACAATAATTTTCACACATGCATAGCAAGTATAACCAAACTCATTCAAATTAACAAATAAGGTTTATTAATCCATATTGGAGTAGTATTACCTACAACCCAACTTGTTACTAAAAATCAAATCCGAGGCATTACGACTCACAATTAGATCTAACTGTAAATCTATCCAATTATATCATTAGCGGCCGTTCTAAATCAACAATCATCAAGATCATAAAATAAAACAGAGATTAGCAAACATATCAATCAAGAATAAATAGCAAATTATAAGCACACAAATCTCACCATAATTAATTGATTAAATTCACCAAAGGATAAGAAGTATTGAGGCAGAAAACTTACAGGACTTGAAGGGGGCATAATCCTCCTTGCAAAACCCTAGGATTGCCGCACCTCTCTATGCAAAGAGAGGTGTCAACACCCTTAGCCTAAAACTAGAAGAAAAACTTATAAATAGATGAAGAGAAAAAAATAGAATTGTGATTGTGTTTCCAGGGTTACATAAGGTGGCTATTTATAGTGGACTAATTAGACTCCATCTAGACTTAGGAAGGGTGTAGGACGGTTTAGAGTCTTGACATGGTCTCCAAGTTGGCTTAAAAGTCTTCCAAGAACCGAAATTAGAGTGAAATTCGAACTCTAGAAAATTCTAGAATCGCATAGCAATTTCGGGCTTGAAGATGGTAGAACTGGGCTTTGTGCTTCAAAGCAAAGTTGTAGATCTCGGAGTCCTCTTTCCAACGCCTACTCACACGCCTTTTTGGAGGTCTGAGTAGAAAGTTATGGCCTTTTTACCAAGACTGCGCAGAATCCTAATCCAAATATGAAAGGGTTGCGGGAATTTGAATATTTCTTGGGCTTGTGCGGCACCAATTGGCGTTTTAACTCCAATTGTGGGCTCATATGAGTTGAATATTAACCCATATAAAATATTCAAAAGTCCATGTCTTCAAGGCTATGGAGAAGCCTTATCTTCAATCCTTCGCTATTTAAGCTCAATCCTCAATTCTTGCTTTTTGAAATAATTCTTCAATGGTCTTCAATTCTTCAAATTATCTTCAATTAATCTTCAATCACGAACTTCGAATCTCCAAATCTTCACTCTAAATTACTAAGTCTATATTTTTGACAAAAGTCATCAATTTAGCTCCAAAAATAGTGAAAAATTACAAGTTTCCACTTTTCTTGTCTTCAAGACCTAGAAACACAAATACTTATAAAATAGGGTTAAATCACACATAAAAATACCAAAAAAACATAGGAAAATGATCATAAAAATAGGGTTAATTTTGGCTCGACCACCATGTCATCAGGATTACTCCATAAAATGTCTTCTTTCCTTCGCGATTTAAGCTCGATCTAAGTTCTTTCTCCTTGAAATCTTTCTTCAATGATCTTCATGACTTAAAATTGACTCCAATTGATCTTTAATCTCGAACTTCAAGTCTTCAAATCTTCACTCAAAAAGCCTTTACTCATATCTGTGTCAAAAATCATCAAAATAGCTCCAAAAATAGTGAAAAACAAGTTTTCATTTTTCTTCTCTTCAAGACCTAAAAACACAAGTACTTACAAAATAGAGCTTATTAGAGCATAAATATATCCAAAAACATAAGAAAATGATCATAAAAATAGGGTTAATTTTGGTTTGATCAATTATACCAACTCTTGTTACATCATAGTGGTATAACTTTTTTTTGTTTCTCTAAGAAACCAACATATCTCTTTGTTTCTTTAAGAAATCAATACACCCCCACTAGGTGAAATCACACATCCAATCTTTAAATGATGTCTCTTTATTTCAATAATAAAGATCACAATAAAGTTGAATCCAAGTAGCCATAAATGAAAAACTCAGTACCATTTGAGACCCATTTTATACCTTTAATCGTATATAGATCATAGTCTCAGAATAAAATATAATGGCCGCTACATATTTACTATGCAAAATAAGAGATTATATGCCAAATTTAATGTCATACCTTGTAGGCACGTCTTGATCTTGTTTTCTTTCAAGCACAAAGGACTCTTCTTCATTCATACCAATCATTAGTCATCAAATGATTACTATTTACCCAGCCACTGTTAGGAGTCATTTAAGACCCTCACGTTACATTACATCTATTCGTGTCTGAAGGCTTTCCCTTCCCATGAGAACCTTAAAGTTCTAAAATATATAGAAAACCATTCTCACATCCATTGAAGAGGCAAAGTCTGAAAGACAAACACTCATGGATTTGTCAACAAAATATGGCTAATTGCTTAAATAAGGGCCTTAGATTTGCTAAGATGCTCAAATAAGGGCATGATCTTTTAATTTGGCCAAATAAGGGCCTAACGTTTGTCAAAATGCTCAAACAATGGCCCATCTTTTAGTTTGGCCAAATTAGAGCCTAACGTTATCGAAAATGCTCAAATAAGGGCCTGGAGTCGAAAACTCTCATGCGTCATCCAAACTGATGCCAGGCCCTTATTTGACCATTTTCGATAACGTTAGGCCCTTATTTGGCCAAATTAAAAAACTAGGCCCTTATTTGAGCATTTTCAATAACTTTAGGCCCTTATTTGGCCAAATTAAAAAATCAGACCCTTATTTTAGCATTTTGGCAAACGTTACCCCCTTATTTGAGCAAGCAGCCACAAAATATAAATGCAACGTACGACAAAACAAATTTAAAACAAAACTTATCTTTCTTGTAATCTATGGCCACCAATTCTTCGTGATCATCAATGAAGATTTCTTGTATGTGTTCCACGACACCATTTTGAAACTGGGGAGTTTCCGTTTCAAATTCTATTTTCTCCCGTCTCCAATAATGTGAAACATAAAGTTTCGAATAAAACATGTCATTTAAAGAGTGGCTTCGCATCATGCCTCAAAGTTGAAGGAATATCGTATTTGAATTGTTAGAAAATTTCTAAAAAAAAGGATTAAGAATAAGAGAAACGAGACTTTGAGGCAAAACACTTTCTCAAATACGATATTGCCTAACTATCTTAGACAAGTCGTAAATGGGATACAACAAAGCCACTTGAGAACACTCAGAGAAAAGTAGAATCATTGATTGTTTCTCAAAATATTTATGTGAAAGGCTCTTTATATACTTGACCAATACACATGTCTTTTTATATAGACATAACTTTATGATCAAATTATATGTCTTTCCATGTAGACAAATAAAGATACCTCTTAGACAAATAAGTCTTTTCATAATTGTTCACTTACGAACAAATGCCTTTCAATAAACATCAACATTAAAAAATATCCAACAGCCTATGCTCACCCTCCTTCACAAATGGATATGCCCATGGTTTCAAACCTAATTTCTCTTTCTTTTCTTTAGTCGAACTTCATTGGGCCATCACCACACACACACACACACACACACAAACACACACAATAACATTAAGTAAAGATTGAAGATGAAATTACCAAAATAAAATCTTGTGATGCACCACAATGAGTTTTGCAACTTTTCGGTAGGTTTTTTGGTCTTTTATGTGTTGGTTTAGATGTAATTTAGTGAGTTTAGGGAGGGTTAAATAAGTGTTTCAGGTGATGTCTAATCTCAGTTAGGGTTTAGGGTGTTGGTTAGGGTTTAATTGCATAGGGTTTATGTATTACATGAGGGTTATGTTTATCTAACTTGTCTAAGGGTTGTTGTGTGAAATGTGCCTGTTGCGCCAAAAATCTCTTGCTAGAGTTTTCGTGTTCTTTATGACAGCATAGGGGCGTGCCAGTCAATTTGCTGAAATTGACAAAGAGGTTGTAAAGAACTGGATCTGGAGCACGGAGCAGCAGATTAAAAGATCAGAGCGATTGTGGGGACTGGATCAAAGTCACACCGGAGCATTTAAATCATTGGATCCGTACAAAACTACTTCTCATAACTGGGCCTTCCTCTAACTGAATCAGATCTGGGAGATCTACTTTGATTGCAATTGAAATTGAAAAGAAAATAACAATTTGATTTGTTATTTCTGAGAGAGAAACACGTGTACATTTTTTTTATGTCCGGAGACAAGATTGAAACAAGAGAAAAACACAAAAAATGTGTTTGAATGTCCTGAGACAAGATCTCAACAAGGAAAAGTTGATGAACGAGTAAGAACTCATGATGAACAAGAGTGACAATGGCGTAGAGCCAGAGAGAAAATAAGCACAGAGCTTGGTTTTTTGCGCGGAGCAACTTTGTAGCTGCAGGAGCTGGTTTTTTAGATGAGTGATATCTGCCTAAAACCTGAGAATGGCCTCCCTTTATATAGGGGGCGGCATGGGCTTTGGCATTAATGGGCTTGCCTTGCTGAAGAAGACAAATTCCTCCTCCTAGGTAGATGACAGCCTCCAGGAAGGTACAGTGAAGCTTCTTTCTCCTTCTGATTGCTTCCAACTACTAGGGAGAGGGCAAAATAGATGCTAGGGTGCCACTTTTCTTGGATGGGAGATGGAAATCTACCTCCCGGGTGGCTGATGATAATTCTTCCTTCTTCCTATCATACTGCAGCAGGCCTTCGTTGCTTCTTTTGTGCTGAATTTAGCTATTTTGACTAAGTAGTAGCCAATTGACATCATAAGTTGGACTTTGAACACTAAGGCCACGAAATTCTTCATACTTAACCATATTTAGCTCTTCAAATCATGAAAATAACAATTAATTAAGAAAATGGCTTAAACCGGGGTGACAAAGCCATATGTCCTTAACTGAAAAGAATGCAAAAGTTGCAAACGATCTCGGAATAAACCAAAATTTCACCAGTAGGCTTAAATTATCTCCATAAGACTATGGAAAAAATCTCAAGTGATTTCGAGCTCTCTATCATGGTGAATTTGGTTTCACTCCCCAAAATGTCCTTAACTGAAAACCAGGCATAAGTTTTACTTCGATGTCAGAATGAGGTGAAACTTTACCAGGATGATCTACATAGCTCAAGGATCATCATGGTATACTCCTTGGTAGAAATCGCAGCCTCTAGCCTCTTCAATCGGTCAATTTTACTATTTGGTTCTTAATTGAACAAATTACAAAGTTGCAGTTTCGCCTCCCAGGGAGGAGAAAAGGGCTAGGCGATTTCTCCACTATGGTTGGTCGACTATATGGAGGAGGTGTGAGGTTGAAAATCTCATGCCTCTCTCACGTGCATAGATGTTTCTCTTGCTGACAAACTTTAGCTCTCTGCCTCCTTCCTGCAGGAAGAGAAAAATATCTCTCACCAGGGCAGAGGGCGGCCTCTCCTCTACATGGGAGACGACTTTAGGCCTTGCCATGTAAGTCCATGAGGTATTTTTCATCTCATGGGTAGATGACAAGCAATTTTCCCTTTTTCACTTGTTTGCCTCCCTAGTAGGCAGCAATATTAAAGGAAATTGCTTCCGATTGACTTTCTTTGCCACTCTCCTAGGTAGGGGCGGCACATGTGATGATTTTAATAATAATTATCCAAGAAAATTATTATTATTTATTTAATAATTAATTAATTTCAACCCTTGCAATTAATCACAAAATTTTCCTAATTCTATCAGAACTAGGGTGGTGCAGAAACCAAATTCTTTTAGGAATTTTGATTAAATCTTGACCACACATCTTGATTATAATTGTATGAAGACCAATTTACCCTCAATTGTAAATTGAGGTATAAACAGTGCCAGTAGTTGATTCATGACAAAAAAAAGGCCAATTGTTGGTTTGGGTCTAACAGCTATCCACCCTTTTTTCTTCTCCCTCTGCCCTCTGCATTTTTCATTTTCATTTTTTTCCATGCTTTCTTTCTCTTCCTTCTCCTTCTTCTTCTTCTTCTTCTTCTTCTTCTTCTTCTTCCACTTCAGAATTGGCTTCTCTTTCACTGTCAATATTCGTCAAGCTTGTCCCCTTGCAGTGTGTTTGGATAATTTTTTTGGAGGATCAGTAAAGGCCAGAAAAGGATGGGAAAGGAAGGACTCTTGAAGGAAAGGATGGGAAGGACCAATTCCTGTTTGGATTGGATAAAATTCATGAGGGAATTGAAGGGAAGGACCATCTAACATTCCTTGTTTGGATTCACTATGTAAAGGAAAGGACGGACCACATTTGTAAAGAAAATAGGAGTAATTTAATAAATTAGATTAGGGTAATTTAGACTTTTGATAAAAAAAAAAGCTTTTCTCCAATTTTCTCTCTTCGCTGGTTTTGGAGTACCAAGGAAATTGGAAATATAAAGATCAAGAAGGACCAAAATTGGTCCTCCAAAACCCATGGACCAAATCTAATATCCAATCCAAACATGGGTCATTAACCAAAAAGACCTCCCATCCCGTCCCTTACTGGTCCCTCAATACAAACACACTGTTGGGGACACCCTAGTGGTTAAAACTTGAAATTTCTTGCAGGAGGTCTCGGGTTCGAATCCTAAGATGGGCAGGGTGTGATTTGGGATAGGAGAGGGCTACCTCCTATTGTGTAGCTCGTTTAAATAGCATGTTCATGAGTAGAAAAAAAAATCGTCAAACTCGGTTCCCTTTTCTAATTTGTAGCTAATTTTCTTCTCTTTTTTACGAGGTAATCCTTCAAAATATCAATTTTATCTGCCTTCTCCGCTATAGTTCATCACCCTCCCAAAAAATCTCATTTTTTTTTGCTCTCTCTGCTTTACTCCATTGTTCACCGATTCTTCTGAAATTTGAAACTCTTCGAGTTTTGGTGATTTGTTGGCGGCTTGGGCTAAGATTATAAAACCCAAAAGAGCTGACTGGCTTGCAGTTCTTAAAGAATTGAAGACAATGGAACATTCACTTTATCTAGAGGTATGGTTTACAATTACAATTTCCCCTTTTCAAATGATTCCTACATGTTTTCTCTTATTTGGTTCCTTAATTTCATTAGTCTGATATCAGATAGAATAAAAGCTTGATCTTTATGTTGTATTATTGTCAGCACTCAATATGAAATACAGAGAAGTTGCGCTGGAGAAGAGAAAGTAAAGGAAAGAGAAAGATATTTTCAGAAAGAATTGAGAGAGAAGGAAAATGTTTTCTGTTGTATTTTTCCACTTAGTATGCAAAGCGTGAAACAAGCGCACATATAACCGTTGCTTACATCATTTGACATCAATAAGGAAATAACGAGGAAATAGCTAAATAACAATTGTTTGAATTTAAATGACAGAAATAGGAAATGGCTAAGTTAATAAGGAAATAGGCTGATAGATAATGGGCTACTAGCCTTGGCGTATATCACCTTGCCCCCTGTTGCAGAACATCCTTGTCCTCAAGGATGAAAGTTGGGAAGCTTTTTCTGAAGGTCGAACAGAATCTCCCAAGTATAGTCTTCAACATAAGCATTACTCCACTGAACCAAGACCTGAGTGATAGGCTTCCCTTTCTTGTTCACTAAACGTCTGTCAAGAATTGCCACTGGTTCTTTAGTTATCAAACCATCAGAATCAAGAGAAGGTAGGTGAGATTGCACTGGCAGTTGACCTACATGCTTCTTCAACTGCGAAACATGGAATATGGGATGAACCTTGGCTCCGGCAGGCAATTCTAGCTTATAAGCCACTGAACCAAGTTTCTGCAGTATTGATATGGGCCATAAAAACGCGGAGAAAGCTTCATAGATACTCTTGTAGCAATAGAATTCTGCTTATATGATTGTAATTTAAGATAAACCATGTCTCCCACCTGGAAGGATCTATCTGACCTTTTTTTGTCCGCTTGAGCTTTCATTCTCTGCTGAGCTCGTGAGAGATGGAATTTGAGCAGCTGAATTGCGTTTTCACGAGCTTGCAGACTCCTATCTACTGCTGCAACAGAGCTATCACCTGGTAGATATGGCCTGTGAATAGGTGCTGGTTGGCCGTAAACAACTTCATAAGGTGTGGTTTTAGCAGCAGTGTGATAGGTGGTATTGTACCACCACTCAGCCAGTGGTAACCACTTACTCCAATCTCTTGGACACTCACCACTCATGCATCTCAAGTAAGTTTCGAGGCATCTGTTGACCACTTCAGTTTGGCCATCAGATTGTGGATGGTATGTAGTGGATAATTTAAGTTTAGTGCCTAGTAATTTAAACAATTTTGACCAGAAATGGCTGATGAACACTTTGTCACGATCAGAGACAATTGTTTCAGGTGCACCATGTAGTTTGTAGATGGAATCCAGGAAGGCTTGAGCAACAGACATCGCAGTATAAGGGTGAGACAGTGAGATGAAGTGACTATATTTGCTTGCTGAGCCTGTCAACCACTACCAAGATGACTTCCTTTCCATTAGACTTGGGTAAACCTTCAATAAAGTCCATAGAAATATCAGTCCAAATACGATTAGGGATGGGAAGAGGCTGCAGAAGACCTGGATAAGCTGTGTTATCATATTTGCATTTCTGGCAAATATTACATTCCCTGACAAATTGCCTAACTGCCTTCTTTAATCCTTTCCAATAAACCACTGCAGTAATTCTTTTCATAGTAGCATCCATACCTGAATGGCCACCCAAACTAGAGCTGTGAAAATATTCTAATAATTCTTTCCTTAGGGTTGGATCAGCTCCAATAACCAATTTACCCTTTCTTCTTAAATAGCCAGAGTGGTAAGTGTATTTGGCAGCAGTAGAAGTATCAGTTTGAGCCTTAGTAATGCATTTTATCAAGGAAGGGTCAGAAGTGCAAGAGAGTTGAATTCTGGCGAGCAGATCAGTAGATACAACAGAGAGAGATTGTAATTGCGCAGCAGTAGGTGCACGAGATAGAGCATCAGCTACAGTATTATTGTGACCTTGTCGATATTGGATCTCGAAGTCAAATGCCATCATCTGGACAAGCCATTTGTGTTGTGCTGGAGTGCTAGCTGATTGAGCCAATAAATACTTAATACTCTCATGATCTGTTCTGATTATGAAATGCCTGCCAGTGAGGTAAGCTGCTCACTTTTTGACTGCAGAAAGTATAGCTAACATCTCCTTTTCGTATACCGAGAGGACTTGGTGCTTTGGTGCTAATGCTTTGTTGAAAAAGGCAATAGGATGGTTGTCCTGGCTGAGTACAGCTCCTATGCCATACTGAGAAGCATCAGACTCGACTATAAATGTTTTAGAGAAGTCAGGGAGAGCAAGAACAGGCGCTGAAATCATGGCCTGTTTCAATTGATCAAAGGCAGCAGTGGCAGTAGGTGACCAAGAAAAACTATTCTTTTTCAGCAAAGATGTAAGGTTTTGCTATCACTCCATAACTTCTAATAAATCTCCGATAGTAGCCAGTGAGGCCAAGAAAACCTTGTAGTTCCTTAATAGTGGAAGGCAAGGGCCAATCTTGCATAGAACTTTTTTAGGATCCATTGCTACCCCTTGCTAAGTTATGATATGACCGAGATATTCCACCTGTTGAGCTGCAAAATCACATTTGGACAGTTTTACAAACAACTGGTGAGCCTGTAGAAGTTGAAAAACCTGTTCCAAGTGAAGAATGTGAGATTCCCAATCATTGGAGTAAATTAGAATATCATCAAAAAACACAAGTATAAACTTCCGCGGAAAGGGTGCAAAGATATGATTCATCAGGCTCTGAAAGGTAGAAGGGGCATTTGTGAGCCCAAAAGGCATCACTAAAAATTCGAAATGACCATGATGTGTTCTGAATGCAGTCTTGTGAATGTCAGAGGTGGCCATTCAAATTTGGTGGTATCCCGATCTTAAATCCAGTTTAGAAAACCATGTAGCATTGCCTAGTTCATCCAAAAGTTCCTCTGCCAAAGGAATAGGAAATTTATCCTTAATGGTGAGGTTGTTGAGTTGTCTATAGTCTATACACAGCCGCCATGAACCATCTTTTTTCTTGACTAAAACAACAGGGGATGCAAAGGAGCTAGTACTGTCTCTGATTATCCCTGTGTCTTTCATCTCTTGCACCATGTTCTCAATGATATCCTTTTGGATAGTAGGGTACCTATATGGGTGTAACTTAACCACTTGGTTCTCATCTTTCAAGGGAATGTAGTGATCATGAGATCTAGATGGAGGTAGGCCTGTGGGAAGCTCAAAAACAGTAGCATACTGCTGCAATAATTGTTGAAGGTCCTTAGGAAGGTGAGTGAGGGAAGGTATGTTGGTTTCCATGGAGAACAATTGAGGACCTAAGGTGGGAATGAGTAAGGTGCACAAAGTCTTTGTGGAGGAGGGCAATTTGGCAGCTTGTTTATCAGAAATGAGCTGAACAGATTCACTTTGAAGACCCTGAAGAACATACCAGTCATCTGCAAGCTGAAACTGCATGATTAGCAAGGAGAAATCCCACCAAATTGGGCCAAGAGTTTTCAACCATTCTACACCGAGGACCATGTCACAGCCAATGAGAGGCAACAACAGAACCTGAATAGTTTGCTTAAGGCCTTGCACTTCCCACTGCAAAGTGTTGCATATTTCCTTGCAGGTGAGGTCTTCTCCGTTTGCCACCGTAACTGGTACCCCTTTGATAGGCAGCAGTGTGCAACCAACCCTCTTTGCCATATTCTCATCCAAAAAATTGTGGGTACTGCCAGTGTCCACCAGGATTAGAACAGTTTGGTTTTTTATTTTCCCCATCACTCTCATTGTTTGAAGGCCAGAAGTGCCTAATAAGGCATGAAGTGTAATAATAGGAGGTGAGTCAGTGTCCAGAGGGCCACCAGAATTTTCCTCAACATAATCAACACAATCTGTAAACACCTCATTTTCAGGGGAAACCTCAATGTTATCTTCGAGTAGGATCTGGTAAAGTTGTGATTTGATGCCACACTTATGAGCAGGTGAGTATTTCACCCCACACCACATACATAAGCCCCTCTTTCTCCGATCATCTCTCACTTCTCGGGAAGGCATAGTAGGTTTTTGTAAGTTGGGGAGTCTTCTTTGGTTGGGCTGGTTTGTTTTGAGGAAGGGTAAGTGATGAAAGGGGTATTGTTTGATGGTGTTGGAAGTAAGGGAGGGAGTTTATTTGGAGGTCTAGAATGAGTGGTATATAGAGGGGAGGTTCGGCCGGGAAGTTTGTAGTGGGGATTTGGTGTAGTGTTTGTTTGTGAGTTGGGTAGGAAGTAAACAGATTCTAAATGTCTAGCAAGATTCACCGCCTCATATAAGTCAGTGGGGTGCTCAGCCTCACCGCTCTAGATAGATCAGGTTTGATATTAATAACAAAGATACTCAGCCCCTGTCTATCGGTTAGTTGAGATAGATTTAAAAGTGGCTCAAACAGATCATAATATTCATCTATAGATTGTTTCTCCGATTGTTTAAAACTGGCTAATTCAGCTAAGCCATCAAAGTATTGACTACTCCCAAATCTAACTCGCATAGCCAAAATATATTCCATCCAAGAAGCAGGATTAGTACCTTTTGTTCGCATAAAGTGAAGGTGCCACTGTAAGGCTCTGCCCTCCAAATGCATCCTGACGAGCCGAATTTTCTCATTCTCAGGCGTATTGTCCGCTGCAAAAAATTGCTCGATGCGAGAGTGCCAACCGAGAAAGTCATCGCCGGTGAAGCGAGGGCATTCCAGCTTACTGTGTTTGGTGAAGGATTGAGGGGTATCTCCGGTGGTCACGTTGGAAGAGCTAGGCATCTCGACAAACGGAGACTTAGATCCATTCGCTGGCGAACCTTGGAAAGAGTGTGTGAGACTCTCCTGTCGCTGAAATAGTTGTTCCATCGTTTGCTTGAGTTCCATCGACAGTTTTGCGAGACCAGAATCCAGGCCTGATTGTAAATCATTTCGGAACTCCGATCGTAGCTGGGAAGCCATAGCATCTAAATCAGATCTCATCTTTTCGTGCTGTTGATGAAGCTGAGTAAGTTCTTTTTGAACTCGGGTTGAAATCCCATCACCCATGGCCGAGAACGCCTGGAATCTGATACCAGAATGTTAGCACTCAATATGAAATACAGAGAAGTTGCGCTGGAGAAGAGAAAGTAAAGGAAAGAGAAAGATATTTTCAGAGAGAATTGAGAGAGAAGGAAAATGTTTTCTGTTGTATTTTTCCACTTAGTGTGCAAAGCGTGAAACAAGTGCACATATATCTGTTGCTTACATCATTTGACATCAATAAGGAAATAACGAGGAAATAGCTAAATAACAATTGTTTGAATTTAAATGACAGAAATAGGAAATGGCTAAGTTAATAAGGAAATGGGCTGATAGATAATGGGCTACTGGGCTTGGCGTATATCAATTATATAGTACTTATGCAATTGAATTGGTTGTAATAATCAATATTGGTATAAATCTGATAGCAGTTGGCCGAATTGTCGCTAAAAAACTCTGCTTTATAGCAGAAACTATCATATCCTAAATCCTAATTTAATGAACCTGTCATGTATATATGTTTTGTTAGCTAGAAAATCCCTTTGTCTGATTATTAAATCCCAGTTGAAATTCAATGGTATAGTATTGGAGGTGAAAAATGACAGATTTTTTCTGGGTTTGGAAATGTTCATTGGGCAGGGCCGGTTTTGGCCATGATTGGGCTACAATTCATGTATGCAGCAGTTGCTCTTTATACAAGAGTTGCTTTGTTCAAGGGGATGAGCACCAGGGTGTTTGTATTCTATAGGCAGGGGATTGCAACCTTGGTCTTTGCTCCCATGGCTTTTGCCTCAGTGAGGTAATAACTCTGTATTTCCCAACTGATCTCATTCTCTCTCTCTCTCACTCTCACTTTTGTCTTGATTCTGTTGGCAGGAAAAATTCAGCCAGGTGCTCTTTGGGGTTGAAAGGTTTTACTTGGATTTTACTGGCTTCTCTTCTAGGGTGAATACTTTAATAAATATATATGCTGATTGCAGCAATTTTAAATGATTTTCCTTTGATTTTGGTGACTAATGATAATAAAATTTCATGTTGCAGTGTTACAGCCAATTAGAATAAATATTTTGAAGGGCTTTACTTATCGTCTTCAACAATAGCAAGTGCAATGACAAGTAGAAAATGGAAACAGGTGTTGTTGATGGTAATGCGAGAGATAAATGGCATATTACTATGACAAAATTTGGCAGTAGAAATGGTCAGCCAAAGCAGGTATTCTTCTCTTTTTCTGAAGGTTCTAATGAGGATGAATGATTATTTGACCTGAAGAACATTGGGGGCTCATCCATTTAAAAATAAATGTGTCATGAGCTAGAAAATTATGCAATTACATATATTGGAACAATTATTTTCACTTTTTTTATTTGTCACATAACCCTTGAAGTGAGTTTGATTTTATACTTAATAAGATTTAATCATGGAGATTTTGTTGATGATTAATTGATTTAGTTTTTGGTACCTTATGCCTTATAAATTTATTTATTGGAATAGAAAAGAGATTGCTTGGGAACTTGAAGCAGTGACATTTCCATGAGCCTTTGCAGGTCAAGCACTTCTCCCTACAGGTGAACTGTTATAAGCAATATTAGATGCACTTACAATTTAATTGTGCAGCAAAATGGATTCTACATGAGGTTTGTCATTATTTCTTGCTTTGGATTTGGGGAAATGAGTTCACGTGTTTGCTGAGAACAATGGATATAAAGGAAATATTTATGGTGGGAATGTATTGTATAGAGTTAGCAAATAGCAATATCATTTGGAGCCGTATAACAGGGCTGAGAAAATATATTCATTTATTTCCTTTTTTTAAAAATGAAAAATAAATTGTTTCCAGTTGAGTCGAGTCAAGTTATGGAAGCGAAATTAGTGGATCTACAGAATATGAAAGCCTATGTGGACAACATTAAACCTACGAATAGATATAATATCATTTGCTCTCTTACTCTTCTATTCTATATGAAGTTTATATCAATTATTATACCTTTTCAAATAGTATCGGTTTCCACTGCAAGGAATTAATATGGGTAGTCTTTAAAGGTTTGACAATAATAAAATTCTGAATTATCAAAAAAAGAAAAGAATAAACAATAAACTTCTTTCTTTTCTTTCTAACTCTCTATCTTTTTATACCTTTAAAGTGGAGTGTCAGGTTGAATTGATGTCGTTCTTTCTTTAAAATTTGTTTAACTCCCTTAATATTTGTTGCTCCATCTTTCAACCTTGCAGATACATTATGCAATATTGCAGGCTCTAGCTTTAGAAGATGACATTCCAGATACTGTTGATGAGACATTACTCGATGAGGAAGGTTTGGCTAGGTAGAAAATTTTGGCTTGTCATTTGTGAATGCTTTCTCCTCTTCTGGTCTTATGTAAATTCTTTGTTACTTACTGTCATTGTATATTCAACTATGTTGTTCAAGTTCAATTTATTCATGAAGAAATTCAGAAAGGGGATGGAATATCTTTTCCTTGCTTTGATTAGAAAGGAGATCAGAAAACATTGCAGTAACTAAGGCAACATTTTTTTTCCTGTAAAGATGATAATAAAACCTATCTATCATTCTCGAATTTTTTCCTTCCATGCCTTCTTTGTAAAGGATCTTGAATACCAAACTGATCAAGACAGAAGAATGAAGTTCCATCAAAGTTGTTCCTAGAAGAATCCTGTGCAATCATCTTGATTATTAGACATTAACATGGTTTAATATGCTTCTTATTGTTTGGTTGAAGGTTCAAATTAAATATGCTTCATTGTTGTAAGCTAATTGGATTTCAATATTAATTAAGATCTTTTTATTATTGATTCTACCAAATTATTGAGTGTTGCTCATTTTTTAGATTTGGTATTCAACTTTCCTTGAAGAGTTGCAAGATTATATGACAAGATTAAATTTCTTAAGACAATAATACATAAATGGCTGCCCACACCTACGGCGAAGCGCGGGCAATCATGTAGTATATACAATAACATTAATGTGGTTCTATGCATTGGCTCTCACGGCATTTACACCGAAATTGTTCTTATACTCTATTTGAAGTATATTATAATATATTTTATTTATTGAAAACAAAATTTGTCAGGATTCAGGACATTCGAAGTATGTATAGGACTATTCAAAAATATCAGAGCAAGGCGTAAGTAATTCTTCTTCATTAATTCTAAATATTTTCTTAATCTTTAATCTCAACTCCTTGGATTCTTACTATTCTTCTGTTATTTTTCCTTTCAGTGTTCGAAGAGTATAACAAGTCCAACAGCCGCCTAGAGCTTATATGTGGGCACATATGACAGTGTGTGCACGTGCACACATAGGAACATGGAAGAGCAAGGCCGGCCATCACTCGTTGTCCAAGCCCAAGGAGGATCTGTTTAGTCACTTATGCCCTAGTTTTTCCTATAAATACTCTTGCAAACTTAACCCTAGCCACACCTTACATTTGACACTCATATTGCTTGTGTGACTAACTAGTAGCCGCCCATTAAAGCATTTGTGGACAACAAGGTTTTCACCATTCTTGCCGGCACTCTTGTAAGTTCTAATGGAGATTTCACTCAACCTAATGAGTGAGTAGTCACCCTAATACTTCTATTTTCTCCCTTGTATATTTCTATTCATGATTTTATGGTGAGACTTTGGTTTTAGCACATATGCATGCCAATTACATTCATCTATTATCTCTATGATTATTCAAGATTGATTTTTATGTTTGTTGATGTTGTGTGCCTGAGATAGACATATATAAGCAATCATCACCATCTCTAATTGGGATAATAGTTTGTTATGATTATGTAAGGAAATACCATACGTACACATAATTTACGATTATACTTGGAAGTAACATTGATCGGTTGTCGGCAATTATAAAAATAATCCCCACAAAAACCTAACTAAGTAGATATGACAAGTAGGGGTCGAATCCCACAGAGAAGGGGAATAGACTTATCCAAAGGGTAAAAGTTTCTTAAGAATCACTCAAAAGAATTACTCAAAAGTAGGGGATTAAAGATATCAATTATAAAGAAACCAATTAAACTAAAAATAAAGCAAAGTAAATTAAATCTAAACTATGACAATTAATAAAGAAAACAATAATAACAAAGCATACTTCTTCTCCAATAGTTGAAATCAATCAAATCAACTATGTATCCTTGATTTAAAAGATGAATTTAATATTTTATTCTCAATTAAATAACTGGTCTAGGGAAAACCCTAACATGTATATTAGATAAAATTACCTTGGTCCAACTTAAATTATTCCTTTTATTCTTAACAACCAATTGCCTTGGTCCAGCTTCTCATTTGATAAGAACAAAGCATTAAGAACAATTATATATTTTTCACACATGCATAACAAGTATAACCAAACTTATTCTTTCAAATAAGGTTAATTAATCCCTTGGAAGGAATTGGTCCTTCACTTCCAATTGTTACCACACAATCAAACTTGAATTGGTCCTTCTAAGTTTGATTTAACAATATATCTATCAAATCATATCAATAGCTGTAGTTCTAAATCAACAATTATCAAGATCATAAAATAAACCAGAGATTAAATAACTATTTATCAAGAACAAACATTAAATTATAAGCACACAAATCTCACCATATTTAATTGATTAAAATCACCAAAGGATAAGAATTATTAAGAATTTAGCTACTCATGGATTTGGAATGGATTTTTCCAAATCCAAGAGTGGCATAAGAAAACTTATAGAACTTGAAAGGGGTGGAATCCTCCTTAGCCTTCAACAAGGGATATCGCACCTCTCTATGCAAAGAGAGGGTTTGGCACCCTTAGCCTAAAACTTGAGAAAAAATTAGAAAATAAAAGAAAAGGAAAAAGGTTTAGAATTGTGTTTTCTAGGGTCACATAAGGTGGGTATTTATAGTGGAAAAGGTTAGGGAGGTTTAGAGGTCTTGACTTGATCTCCAAGTTGGATTAAAAGTCTTTCTAGAGTAAAATTTGGTCTTCAGGAAAATTCTGGAATCGTGCAGAGACTTAGACAACAATTTCAGGCTTGAAGATGGTAAAAATGCGCTTTGGGCTTCAAAGCAAAGTTGTAGATATCAGAGTCCTCTTTCCAACGGCTACTCATATGCCTTATTTGGAGGTCTGAGTAGAAAGTTATGGCTTTTTTACCGAGACTGCACTGAATCCTAATCCAAATAGGACTACTATGCGGGAATTTGAATACTTCTTGGACTTGTGCGACACCAATTGGGTTTTTAACTCCAATTGTGGGCTTATATGGGCTGAGTAATATCCCATATAAAATATCCAATACTCCATATCTTCAAGGTCTTCAAAGTCTATGGAGAAGACTTATCTTCAATCCTTCACGATTTAAACTCAATCCTCAATTCTTGCTTTTTGAAATAATTCTTCAATGGTCTTCAATTTTTCAAATTATCTTCAATAAATCTTCAATCACGAAATTCGAATCTCCAAATCTTCACTCAAAATTGCAAAGTCCATATTTGTGCAAAAAGCCATCAATTTAGCTCCCAAAAATAGTGATAAACAACAAGTTTCCACTTTTCTTCTCTTCCAGACCTAAAAACACAAATACTTGCAAAATAGGGTTAAATCAGACATAAAAATACCAAAAAGCATAGGAAAATGATCATAAAATTAGGGTTAATTTTGACTCGATCAAACATATTTACTTAGGTATATTGTGTGAGAATATATGTGATGCATGGGTACTATGTCATGGCTCTTGTATGATTTATGCTTGGATAATGTTCGAGTTCTTTATGCCTCTCCTATTGGTATAATTATCGGACCAAGAAATCTTATTGGATTCGAGAGAGAGATGTTATATGCGCTCACAGGGTCTAAAAGGTGTTCATCCCGCTCCCAATAGGTAAAAACATAGGAGATCATTACAAAATGCCACAATAGTTTTGATACTCCTACCAAGATGTAATCGCATGATGTCATCTTTAGTGCATGTGATCCATGGAACATGAATAGATTTCTCACATGAAGGGAAGAGAAGAGAAGTATATCATCATATATTGTTTACAACCCTAATGTCATTCCTCTCTCCATTGCTCTCATAAAATGCTTTCTACAACTCTCTTTCTACTAATAATGCTACTAACAAGTTTGCTTAGTATGTGTAGACCTTGCATTAAGAACCCTCCTTATGGGATTCGACCCTTGCTTACCCTACTTATCCACGTAGCACTAGAGTTCGTGAGGAAATTATCTCTGAGTAAGCCTTTTGTTGCTAAGGACCGACGGAGAGCGCATCAGATTTTGGCTCCGTTGCTAAGGAGGGCATCTGGCTTAGCCAAGGGGGCACCTCCGTCCCACTCCACTCCCTAAGCGAACCTTTCTAACTCTCTCATTCCAAGTTCTTTCTTTCTAGATTAGTTTAGTGTAGATCTAACTTAGTTCGTTTTGTTTTGTTTTGTTTTGTTTTGTAGATAGTAGAAGGAATCATGGGGTCGAATATGAAGGTAAAACCCCAATACAAGGCAAAAATAAAGGAAAACGAATATGTTAAGCACATTTGATCGCAAGAAGCACCTGTGAAGACCGAAAAACGCAAAAGTGCTAAACAAGCCTTGAGAAACATCAAGCAAAGCTTAGAGGAGACCTTTGCACAAAACTGGGAAAGATTCAAGACGTTGTGTATACACCAGAAGTTGCTTTCATCGAGTACTTCTACTTAAGACTTCGCCCCTCTGGAAAACTACTCTGTCAAGTTGCAAGCAGAGGAATGTTATTGAAATAGGGAATATCAACTTTCATGCGGTAATTTCCAATCTCCCTCTCTTCGCCCACCATAGGCGTTTCTCCTCCTACGAGCCACTAAAGGTAGATTTCAGTTTCCACTCTCCAGTTCATATTCCTCTTCTTCTTCGAAATCCTGTTCATAAGCGGGTTGCCTACGAACAGGCTCAAGCCTTTCGACAGGCAAAATGCTCAATTTGGGGCCAAACGTCTACCGCGATGCTCGATTTGGGGTCAAACGTTTCAATTGTAACAAAATGGGGCCAAATGTTTTCGGACTTGCTCAATGTGGGGCTTTTTCAAACGGAATCCGGGCAGTGTTATACACGTTCTGTTAAACGCTGGCGTGGAATTTAATATATTTAAAATTTAAATACTATAATTAATTTAAAATATAAAAAATATAATTAATTTATTTAAATAATAATTTACCTTTTTTTTCTCTCTGTCTCTTATTTTCTTCTTCTTCTTCCCTACCCAAAACCCTAACTCCCCTACCAGTGTCGCTGCTTATTTTATGCTTCAAAACAGAGCCATGGAATCCAGCCTTCCCACTCTCCTCTCAAAAACCCCTCTTCAAATTAACCCTAGAACTAAAACCCCAATTCCAAAATCAAACCCAACTTAATCTTTTCATATTTCAATGATGAGAAAGCTCCACCATCTTTTGAATCTTCCATTCAAAACCATTGAAAGTGAAGCGTTCGATCAATTCCTGCCAATAGAGCCACAAACAGCAAAACCTAAATCATCAAAAGAGGCAATTTTGGCAAACCCATTATCAAAAGTCTTAAGCTTCCGTCGAGTATAAACCAAAAGCATCATGCAGTAGATTGTCAAGGTAGCTACTAAAAAAAGCATGAGTTATCCTTCTCTTCGACGATTTCAGCCATACCCAAGGTTTTCAAGTGTCTTTTTATAATCTTCACAAGGGTTTCCGTCTTGATGTTTGTTTACAATGCCTTGTTAATTGAATTTATTTTTTTTCGGATATTTGGCAATTTGTGGTCTGATTGGGGGTATTTTCGGGACTGTTGTGGTACATGGAGGAGAAAGTTATGGGGGTTTTTACCAAAATTGTGGTGGGGGATTTTCGGTTAGGGTTTTGGTGATAGTGAATCTAGTGGGATTGTTGGTGCCGAGTGTGTTTTATTATGTCTGCAAGAGTTTTCATCATTAGGAAATTGATAAGCCTGCTTTGCATGATCATCTTGGTGGGTATCTTGGGGAATATGTGCGTCTCCAGAGCAGGCCCATGTTTTCTAAAACATTTTTACCTGGTTTACTAGAAAAAAACATCTGTTGTTCTTTTCTTGGTAGGGGAGATTTCAATTTCTTCAATGAGGAAGACGAGAATGGCCTCTTGTCAAAACCGTGGCTGATTCTAAGAGTTCTCTCACAAGGTGGGCCGCAAAGAGTTTTGAGGGAGGGAGCTTGAAGCAGCAATAATTTTTCTCTTTTTTATATATTTCAACTTTATTTTAATTTATCTATAAAAGAAATTACAAAATAAATAACAGGTGGCTAAATAAAATGACGTGGCAAAAATAAAAGGGTTTTAACGCACATTAATAGAGCGTGTATAACACTGCTCGGATTCCGTTTGAAAAAGCCCCACATTGAGCAGGTCCGAAAACGTTTGGCCCCATTTTGTTACAATTGAAACGTTTGGCCCCAAATCGAGCATCGCAACAAATGTTTGACCCCCAAATTGAGCATTTTGCCCTTTCAACAGGTTTTCCACAAGCCATCTCCACTCTTGATCTTTTATTGTCAGTTCTTCCCCTATGCGCATCATTACCTAGGTGGTTAAGACGATCCATGATCTTCCTAAAACGTTAATTAAAGATCATCACCACAATAACCATTGTTCCATTGTTATTGTTGTTGTTGTTGTTAATGCCATCAGCAGTCATGTAGCGCTGATTACCACCTGACGCAACATATATGTGTAAACAAGAAATCCCAAGAACAACTTGGTTGAAATTCAATTGAAAATTGATTAAAAATTCCCAAAGGTTTGTCAAATTAACATAAACTGCATAAACTTGGCTTTTCATGGCTTAAATTAGAGCTGGCAATTGGGCGGGCTCGGGCGGGTTCGGGTACTTCGGGTTCGGGTATTTTCGGGCTCGGGTTATGTCGGGTTTGGGTATTTTCGGGTTCGGTCTCGGGTAGGGTTCGGGTTCGGGTCGGGTTCGAGCTCGGGTTTGATTTCAATTCGATATTCAGAATCCAATCTGGATCCTGCTCATCCCGGTTTAAGTGTAAGCTCTTTTTAAAGATTTTTTTTAAATAAAAATAATTGTTTTATCTTTTATATTATAAGTTTATTGATAATATATGATATAATAATATAATATAACATTATTATCAATATATATAAAGATTGAATAATTGTTAAAAATTACTAACAAATGATTAATAGCGAAAGAAACAGTCTCATCCATAAAGACATTCAGAGAGTTCCGAAAACTCGACCACTCGTTGAAAAATGAAAACCATTCTTCAGATAAACTACGGTCACCGACCATTATTAAGTGGCGTGCAACATTTAAATTAATTGAATTAAATATAAAATACATATACTTTATTATTAATTTAAATTAATTAATGCTAATCAATTCTAAATTATTGCAAATTAAAACAATCTAAGCATTAAATTAAACAAATAATTAAAATGAAAGTCTTAAATTAAACAAATTAAAAGCTGATAGACCCTTAATTGAACCACTAGAGAATTTTGGGGATTGAACTGAACTAAAATAAGGGACTAGATTGAACAAGGATAGAACTTTCGGTTTAAACCTTTGCTTCTGTTTCATCATCTGCTTTTGTAGACTCTTTATTTGTTTAAAGAAAATTAAAATTTCATGTATTTAATTAATTATACTTTAATTAGTTATAAGGGTACTTTTTAGTCTTTTGCTTTAAGTTATATAAGTTATATAAATTATATATATATATATTTAGTAGTTTAGTACTTTTTATATTGATCAATTAATTAATTAATTGTGATCATTATTATATAAATTTTATTATATTCATATATATAATAGTTTTATTTAATATTAAAAGGAAATATGTTTTTTTTCTAATCAATAAAATATTTATTTTATAAATTATTATTAAATTCAAATTATTTCGAATTCGGGCTCGGGGTCGGGTCGGTTCGGTCTGCCTCGGGTTCGGGTATTTTCGGGTTCGGATTCGGGCGGGTTCGGGACGTTGACTTTTCTGGTCAACTCGGCTAATTTCGGGTTCGGATTCGAACAGATTTCGGGTTTCAAATTCATTTTGCCAGCTCTAACTTAAATACGCTAGGAAATATGAAAATAACGACATGTGTCCAAAATAATAAGGCTCAATAATAAAATCATGAAAGAAATGCAATAAACATAAAAACTAGTGCTGTCAGGTGTACCCATGCGTCGCGCACGGGTAGGACCAGAATCCACAAAGCTTCATTTTCTTGGCTTCCCTCAGTTTGTGCTTCAAGGTATTGGAGCGTGACCTCATCCGCATCAAATGTTTATCTCATTCTCTTTCTAAAATTAGAGAAGGGTACATTTGACAAATGAGTGATTAATGCTTTATTATATTTTTAAACTGACGTATAAACAAGTGGATGAATAATTGAAAACTACATTTCCAGATAACTTTTTGCATTTCTACATAAACTTCCATTCTTTATCAGTATTTACTTTAATTAAACATATTGATCCAAATATATATATATATATATTATTTGAATACCCTCTGAAAATTACTAAAGGCTCCCATCAACTTTTAACGTGGGAGAACCTTTTCGCCTCGTTTTGATCTTTTCTCACTTGTAATTTACTAAAGACTCCTTTTAACTTTCGTTAAGAGACAACCTTTTTACCCCCTTTTCGTCTTTTCTCGCTTGACTAATCACTCAATAATCCTTATGATTGTTGTAGTGTGTATTGGGTGTGTGTGGTTTTGAAAGTAAACTTTATACTTTATCCTATATGTATTTTCAAGGGAGGTAAAATTGAGTAGGGTCAATTGACCCCACTGAACTATGTGTGGTTGCGCCACTGGAATAGTACATAGGTAGGATATGTATTTCCAGCAGAACTTACTTTTACTACTCCCTCCATCCCAATATATCTGTTTATTTTTGAAACTTTTTTTGTTCCAAATTATCTGTCCCATTTAGATAATCAAAGCTCTTTTGACTATTTTTTACCCTTATTAAATGTAGAAAGAGAAACATATTAAATAAAATTGGGCTACGTATCGAAAGAATGACAAAAGTTGTATGTAATTTTGAGTTCCAACTAACTTTCATAATATTGGTGATATAATTAAAATGAACATGAAAATATAAATAGTAGAGATGGCAAAATGGGCGGGTTGGGCTGGCACGTCCCATAAAATGAGTAGCCCATATATAAGTGGGCTGTGCCGTGCTAGCCCATTTTATAATATGGGTCGTGGCGTGTCAATTCATATTTTTTAAAAGTCAAGTCCAGCACGGCCTGTAACCCATGATGGGTCGTGCCGTGCCGGTACATGGGCTGGCACATGAGCCCATAATGTTTTTTTTCTCCTTTTTTTATTAAATTATCTTCCATTTATTGATGTCATATCATTTTTATTATCTTATTATTTATACTTAAATCGGTGTAATACAATAAATTGTAGAAAATTAAATTAAAATTTAATAATTATATTATAATATATTGTATAATCATGATTTTACATTAAAAATGGGTCGTGCTGCATCGGTACGTGGGTCGTGCTGTGTCGGCACGTGGGTCGTGTCGTGCCATGTCATTTTAATAGGCCGTGCCGTGCTAGCTCATATGCCACCAAAAGACTGCCCAGCCCGTCAATGACTAAT
The DNA here is from genome assembly GCA_001974825.2 of Corchorus olitorius. Classification (NCBI taxonomy): domain Eukaryota; kingdom Viridiplantae; phylum Streptophyta; class Magnoliopsida; order Malvales; family Malvaceae; genus Corchorus; species Corchorus olitorius. Next base: position 75,006 of record AWUE01015361.1, read on the forward strand.
GGACCATGCTAACACAACCCACTAAAAATATATTATGAATCGTGTCAGCATGGCCCATGTTGGGCTTCGTGCCGCCCATCCATTTTACCATCTCTAATAAATAGGGGACCGAGTTGTGCGAAACCAAGCCGAAAGCTTTAAATGAGAGCGGTTGCATAGGAGTAGGCAAGTGAGGGTCTGATCATGATCACAATATTCAACCTCTCGTGGGTACAGGCCAAAAAAAAAAAAAAAACCTCCCGTGGGTATGTTAATTAATTTGGATTGGGGCAGTCAATCTACATCTACATTTACACTTCACTCATCACTCATTCACTCTTATGTTTGCCGCAACCTTCTGCCTCTGCCTCCTCTTCAGTGCCAGCGTGGCACTCAGTCTCATGCACACATTCTTCATCTTCCCCCCACCAGCCTTTACCATTCACGCTCCCACCACAAGGTCCACAACCTTCACCCGTGAATCTGCCGCTATCAACAAACGGGTCAGATTCACCACGCGCTCTTTCCCACGCGTAGATGCCAGCAAGTTTCTGGTAGGAGGGCATATGCGTAATTTCGTTATGCGTCAGAATAAAGAAGGCTGCTGGACACTTGTTTCCGAAGTAACTGCACTCAGCAGGGGACACCCACCTCCTCCCACTTTTATATTCATCACCCCACGAATCTTCCCCTACTTCAACGCCTACACTTCCTCTTATCTCCAACCGTCAAATTTCACTGTCGGCGACAATCTTGACAAAAATATCTCCATCCAACGGCCACAACAATTTTTATTTCTACTCCCTACGCTATAATCGGTTACACCAGAGTCAGTACCGTTATTTTTTACTCATATAATTTCTAAATTCAGGTAATATTTTTGGGACTTCTCACTACAAAGACTACATACAGAGTCCAACAAAAGCAAAGCCAAAAAAAGAACAAAGAAAAAAATCGAAGCTACTTTTGGTTTTTCTTCTTGATTTGCTTCCAAGTTCACTCACTCTCTCTCTGAACTTCTTCCTCATGGTAGTACATTTTGCTTTTTGCCTTTATTTCTTCTCGATTATAGTATAAATAATTTTAGTGTTTCTTTTTCTTATTTCAAAAAAATTGAAAAGAGAAAAATACTCATGGCTTTGGTGTTTGGTTTGGTGTTTTTGAAATTCAGGAATGGAAGATTTGAGCTTCGAGAGTAATACATTTGCGAGGTAAGTATCAGATCTAGTGCAAATTTTGTTACCCGTAAATTGCTCTCTTTTGGCGCCATAGCTGTTGCCTTTTTCCATTTCAATTTTTCAGCAGATCGTTGATGTTAGTGGTTACTTTATCATAGTTTCTTCTTGTTATCAAAATTTGGCTTTGACTTTCTTAGATCATTGCATTCTTGTAAGCTAGTTTTCATAATTTGGATTTATTTATTTTCATTTTGATGATTTTACTTATAATTGGTTATACTTAGCTTCGATATTTTGTTTTTGCAGTACATTGGTTTTTTAATTGATTCCTGAATTTAGGATTAATGTATGCTTAAGCTGTTACCACATAGAATGATTCCGAAAGTGGATTACAGGTATTTGCAGTTTCACGTGATCTTCGCATCATGGGAAAATCACCGGGAAAATGGATTAAAACTGTGCTTTTTGGGAAGAAATCTTCCAAATCAAGTTTTCCTAAAGGAAGAGAGGTAATGGTCCCATTAATTGTCACTATGAAACAGCACACATCATTTTATTATTACACTCTACAATAATTTCTTAGTTAAACTTCTGTTAGGAGAATGCTTGTGACTGTGTTCTATCAGAAGAACTTAATAATTTTACTTAGGATTCCATTTCTTGATGAGTGTTCACTGGTTTCGAGAAGCATCACATTAAAGAACTTGATCTAGATATCTCTTTTAGGTGGTCCCCCATGCTTTGCCTCGATGCTTTATTAACTTGTGATTTATTGCCCCATCTTAGATTCAGAACTAGTTCTGCATCCAATGATGCAAACTCTGTTTTCAAATTTCCAGCTTCTTATGTTGTGGTTTAAAACCTGGTTGTTATTCTCAAGTAGCTTATAGCTGATAATGTTCAGTTTATTAATTTGCTCTATCAGTGATAAACTCTTCATTGCTTACTTACCTCTTCTGAGGAAGTTTATTATAAAGCAGCTTATTTAATACTGATTTGAACTGCAAGCTGCTTGAAAAAGTTCTTTGTTTGCTTTTGTGTTTAAATTTATTTATTTATTTATTTTTTTCATTCAGACTGGATGATTCTTTCCTGTAATTATAAAATAAAACATGATATGCCAGTCAATTCTATATAGTATTTGCTGCCATTTTAATTCTGGTATGCTTCATGCAACTTTATTCTACTTGTCCTAGGGTAATACTCATTTACTCTCTAGTACTGACGAATTAGTAGAACAGTGATTTAACATTTTTCTCCCACCTATCCTAATATAAATAATAGAATATGCTTTCTGTTTTCTAATTGACTGCTATTTACAGAAAGTTGCAAATGAGAGAGAGGTATTGGTTGCTGCCAGGGCATCAGAAGCCGATATGGCTATGGCTCCTCCCTTCACTTCGCAGCTGAGTCCATATGCTACTGAGAGAGATGCAGGGAAATCAGATTTGGAGAACGAGGAAGCTGCAAATATCTCCCATGATGATGGGATATCAGTACCAGGGAGTCAAGATGTAGAACCTCAGAAGTTAACTGTTCAAGATACACCAAATGATCCTGAAAGTATGAAGCAAGAACAAGCTGCAACCACGGTGCAGGCTGCTTTTAGGGGTTACCTGGTATTCACCTCCTGTCGTTTATGATGTTTTACTATCAATTGGCAAAAAGTTTATGTAATAAAGGGAAAAGAACCTTTAGTTGCTTTTATACATACCTATACTAATATCAGTTAATTATGTGAAGGCTCGTAGAGCATTTTGGGCCCTCAAAGGCATTATAAGGCTGCAGGCACTTATCCGTGGCCACCTGGTTAGGAGACAAGCTATTTCTACTTTGTGCTGTATGATGGGAATCGTCAAGTTACAAGCACATGTTCGTGGAGTAATGGTCAGACATTCTGATAGTGGTCTTGAAGTGCAGCAAAAATGCAAACAAATGAACCTTCTGGTAATTTGGTTAAGATCTCTATCATAGACCAGTAACTAGTAAACTGGTCTGATAACTTTCTCTAGTAAATGCACTCAGCCTGGTCACTAATAATTGAAATTTACCTTACAATCACTGTTTTTGCCATAAAAATTTGTACGGTGTACCTTAATTACTCTTTGGCACTTTAATTCTTTAACAACATCAAAATGGTGTTGAGCCCCTATAGAGTCCCCATATAAAAGAAATGTTTTGTCCATCATCAATGTAGTTTAGCCTGTACTTGTTTTAGCAAATAACATGCTGCAGTTTGGGTAGTCATATATAATATGAATAGTGAAAATGTTTTTGAAGTTAACTTCTTGTCCCAGTAATCACATTCTGCAGAATATGATAGTAAATATGGTTTTCAAGTGTAGAAGATCTTTTTCAACTTTTGTCCTCAACTCTTCCTGCATTAGATATATATTGATTCAAGAAACAGGTTCAGTAGCTAATATTCATTGTGTAATTGTACATATTGTGTTTGGCAGGAGAGTAAGCTTGTGGTTTATCTTGGAGTTAGTATGCCTGCGCGCATTGGAAAGTTATCGGCAAATGCTTTTGTTCGTAAGGTATGTCTAGTGCCATGTTTCTCGTATTTCTTACTTATGAAAATGAAAACAAATGGAATTTACCTTGATTTTGTGCCACATTGCTAGAGAGGGCTCCATGTATCATACATTTGACTTTGGTGGCTATTTATACTGTAAACTCCTTTTGATGGGGAATACGTATTTGACCCTAGAATGTTCAGTCTCTCGTATGTATTGTATGTTTGTGTTTTTTCTTTGGTATTAATATTCAATTGCTGATTTGTTTTTTTCCTTTTGATATTAATTATGGGGTAAACTTCATTTTGCTCCATGAATTGAATTGGTAGAAAAAAAAATGATCTAAAAATACCAACAACCAAGAGCTAAGAATTTTTATTCCCCTTAAATGAGGGTTCAACGTATGCTAACTTGCCTTCATGCTCATACAGTTTTCCTTCGCATTAATTTTAGGTAGCAGAAAAATGTGATTTACCTTACATGGAACCCAAAACTCGGCAACGGTATTTCTCATAGTATCTTAAAGGAATCTGATATGGCACCCAAATATGTTGGGCATCAGTATGGACAAGTCAATTTTAATTAAACCTAAAGCTGTCTTGTTTCTCATGGCCCCTAGAAGTATTGGGTGTTAAGCAAGGCATTTGGCATAGGCAGCTGTTGGCTATCAGTAGACATAAATTATAAATCTGGAATGTCATTTGATTCTAGTCCCTTTTACTTTCTATTTCTTTCAAATTGGGCGAGTGACAGCTGGTTTGTATCTTTAGCTTGTTGCTTCATCACCTACTGCAATGCCTTTGCGCCTTCATTATGATGCTGGAGAAACAAATTCGCTCTGGAACTGGTTAGAGCGGTGGTCAGCATCCTGCTACTGGAAACCAATTCCTCAACCAAAGAAAGCCTCTGAATCAAAATTGCAGAGGAAGCAGGTTAATGGTCAAGCTGCTGAAATGGAAACAGGGCGACCAAGACGGAGTGTCCGCAGGATTCCTCCGGCAAATTTGGATAATACCCCTGTTCAGGCACCCTTTGAATTTGACAAGCCCAAGCGTAATCTGAGGAAAGTTTCTAGCCATCCAGCCGAGCCAGTGCAGGAAAACCCTCAAATTGAGCTTGAAAAGGTGAAACGCAACTTGAGAAAGGTTCATAATCCTGTAGTAGAAAATTCACTGCAGTCAGAGGTTGAATTTGAAAAGCCAAAGCAAATTGTGGAGGTCTTGAATCTTGATGTTGTGGAAGAGAGCCTGAATAATTCTGCTGAGAAGACATTCAAAGAGACAGCCTTGACAGTAAATAGCTCAGCTGAGAAGATGAAGAAAGAGACAGTGATGGCAGTAAATAGCTTAGCTGAGAAGGTGAAGAAAGAGATGTCCATGACAGTAAATAGTTCAGCTGAGAAGGTGAAAAGAGAAACAGCTGCAGCAAATGGCTCAGCCGAGAAGATGAAGAGAGAAACGGCCTTGACAGTAAATGGCTCAGTTGAGAAGACGAAGAAAGAGTTGGCTGTGGCAGTGAGTGGCTCAGCTGAAAAGGTGAAGAAAGAGTTGGCTGTGGCAGTGAATGGCTCATCTGAAAAGACAAAGAAAGAGGCAGCCATGAATGCTTCCAAATCACCTGACGTTGAAACTATATCTGGGTCATTAGTGATGAACAAGACTTCAGGTTTAATCCATGCTGATCCTGCTACTGTTGACTCAAAGCCTTTGGTAGATAGGACCGTTAAGGATGAGAATACTCCCATAACAAATGAAGAGTTGAATAGGAAGGATGATTCAGTAAATAATGAGAATCAGAAGTCTGGCAGGAAAGCTTCTAATCCTGCCAAACAAGATCGCATTGAAAATGGGTCTCAGAACACTCCTTCACTGCCAAGTTACATGGCAGCAACTGAATCTGCCAAGGCTAAGCTGAGACTACAAGGCTCCCCTCGGTCCAGCCAGGATGGAGGTGACAAAAGTAACCGTCGCCAGTCCTTGCCATCATCAGCAAATAGTAAAATCAGCTCGCAGTCACCAAGGACGCAGAAACTGGTTCATGGAGGGGGGAAAGCAGGGAGCAAAGGTGATAGATCTACGTTGTCGTCCAGAGATGGAAATGGTATGAATCTCGAGTAAACATTTCTTTGTTAGAAGTTAATCAATTTTATTTTTAGGTTGTCTTGACTTACATGTTATAGAGCTTCCCTTGAAGGGCCTTTATATTAGTTCAGAGAGTGCTTTGTCGTGCCAGGTCACTGACATATCCTTTGTCTTTATTTAACCCCAAAAATGGAGTGGATCGAAAGGACTTTCCTGTGGTAGACTTTATTTCCAGCCATGTTGGTTCACAATTAAGCCACGTGTTAGGCAAATATTATAGAGTTCCCCTTGTACATTCTCTAGATTCTAACACAATATCTTTTTGCCTGATTTTAATTACCATTTTCCCATGTTACTAAATACGCATTGTTTTGTTGGAATTTGCAGGAAAGGTAACACAAGCAGAGTGGAGGAGGTAAGGTGATCTCGAAAAATATTGTGATTTGAGGAGAGTTAGCATAAGCGGTTCAAAAATCATATGCTTTATCGGTTTTTTATATCTTTGGCATAAGATTTAATTAATAGAATGGGGCAGTTGAAGGTGTGTGCAGTGCAGGCCAAACTCATAAGTACCTTTTGTAAATTTCTTTTTTTTTTTTAAATTTCTGGGTGTGTTTGTGAGTGAGTGTGTAAATCAAATAGGCTTTGAACTTGCAACATGCAACATATCATTATAAATATTAAATCACATATCGTTTGTTGCTCCTAATTTGCTTTGCTTCTTATAATATCTTGTTGGTATTGGAGTTCATCCATATCTTGACTTCTCTTTTCAATTAACTTTTTGGTTTCTTTGGTACTTCCTCCTAGTTTCAGGGAAATGAGCTGCATGTGCTAATGAATGTTAAAGATAACATTTCCTCCTAATGAAATGTTAAAGTAATTTATAAAGGGTAATTATTTGATACACCGGCGGTGTAAATTTTGGACTCCATAAGCGGGTTGTGAAGTTGACATATTTTCATTTTCTGAATTAATTAAGTTTTAAATGTTTTAATCTAGTCCCTAGGGATACATGTCACCCTTTAAGACCCGTTTGTGTAGTCTGCTAAATTCCACCGCCGGTGTATTATATATAAACCCATTTATAAAATGCGGTATGCATTTGATTCATTTAAAGGTAAGCTTACATCTGGATATACAAAATTAGTCGATAGTATAATAAATTATAGTAATAGAGAGTTGCAGAAGCAAAAACGTGAAATAATAGCCATGTCTGGCTTATCATTGGATAATTGCTTTTCTCTAGGCTCTAGCTCAAGAAAGTTCTTGTATAATAATAGTAGGTAATTATTTGATACTGGCGGTGTAAATTTTAGATTTCACAAGCGGATTGTAGAGTTCACATATATTCATTTTCTGAATTAATTAAGTTTTAAATGTTTCAATCTAGTCCCTAAGGGACATATATCACCCTTTAAGACCCGTTTGTGCAGTCTGCTAAATTCCACCGCCAGTATATCATATATAAACCCCAATAGCATTACATTCCATAGCTTAAAAAAAGTAAGCAAGCATTTGCAGTTGAGAAACTGAGTAATCCAGCAGAACCAGAAGTACTAAAAATGTCATAAGAAAGTCAAGATTGCACGTTGCTCAGCAGATTCCATTCCATTTCCTTTTAGAAAAGATTCCATTCCATTGTCTTCATCATTCAACTGTGCCCAAGAATTAGTATCATCCAAGACAGATGTGGCGTTGTAAATGTTACTTGCATATTCATTGAATATATCAGTGACTCTTGCAACATTCATGCGACTCTTATTTAAATCAAATGAAGTGGCCAAAAAAAAAATTTAATTCAATGAAGAGTTACATTCGGCAACACTTTGATTTTCTTTATCACTAGTGACTTTGGTTCCTCTACTTTTACATTTCTTCAAGTGGTTCCTTTCTTACTTAACCATCAAACGTCCTTTTACAATGGAAACATATCTCACTTTCCCATTTTTGTCTTCTTTTAGCACTTGGGTTAGGTGACTTACTTGTATGAATTGCTTTTACCATCTCATTCTCATTGTTCCCAATTGGTCCAAGACAAGTGCCATCCCCATTTTCCTATAAAATATTAATTTAAGCAATGCAGTCATATATCTTTTCACAAACCCTTTTTGTAATAACCATTTTCAGATTGATATATAGCTACTAATTAATTTTAAAACAAGTTGATTAATGAAGGTTATACCTGTTCATAAGGCTCTTGTGCTTGCAGTAGTCTATCATAAAGCATTAGGTTGGAGTAATGTTTATGGGAATTGTTCCATCTAACCATGAAGGAAAGCTGCTAATGGCAGCCATATCCACTGACTTGAAAAAAAAAATCTTAAACCCTTATAATGGAAGATAATAATTGATTAATGAATCTAGATAATACAATTTATAATAAGATGGTAGCTGATCATTTATTTCACAAGCATAAAACAGAGTGAAAATCCATTAAAACCAAGTCATACTCGATTCTCATGAGTTGAAGAACTATTTAGCATGATTTATATAATTTGTTGATATTTTCTTAGGTTTAAATAATTAAATTAGTTTTATAGGTTTTGTAGGGGTTGTTTTAATTTTGCGAGATCAAATTTAGTGGAAAGTGGCCTGATTTTACACTTACCAGGCCAGGTGTTAATTAACAGGCCAGTGTTATTTGGGCTTCTTAAAAAAAGGTTGATGCAAGCCCATATGGTAGCCAACCCAACATCAATTCAAGGCCCAAGGGAAATGAGAAGAAGCCGGTATGGATGGTCGATTTTGCGGTGAAAAAGAAATGAGTTGCAATTGATATTTTTATGTTTATCTATCAAGAATATTTCTGTTGTAATTCTGCTCTTATGCCTACCTAGGAATTAGTTAGCATCTTCTTTCATTGGGCCAACTTGTCCAGCACGTCTAGGAAGATGCTTGCAATTTTCCTTATATGTAACAACATTTTCCCCCTGAAGACTCAAGAAGAAATATTTACCTAATTTTTATTCTCTCTAGCTCTCGGTTTCTATCTTTGCCCAGACTCTCTACTTTCTTATTCTGTCAATTGGTGCTTTCATTTGCACTCATGGCTCCCAAAGTTGACACGGCTATAGTTGATGCCTTAAATGCCATTGCTGAGGCTTTCAACACCAAAATCCAAGAGTTCCGTCAATCCCAGGAAACCCTCAAACAGTCCTTGGAGGCAAAGAATAATTCTTCCCTTACCAATCTCTTGTAAGGTGCAAAAATGGCTAAACAAGAACTTAGATCAAAAAGAGGAAAGAAAAGAAGAATAAGGGGATAAGACTGACAACTAGAAAAAGATATTTCATTCATTTGGCAAAAAGTTAAGGAATACAGCAAAACAATAGTATTTTGTATACTCCCTTTCCCTAAACGAAATAGCCAGCTAGCAAGCCAACTAAGCTAACAGGCTGATCCTAATTCCCAATACACCCGCACCCAATACTGGTAATTACAGAGCTGTAAAAGGAAATTAAACAATTAAGTTATTTTTAAACAGAGCCCGTGGCAACACCATCTTCCATCAAAACGATCCTTGACCTCAAGGATTAAAAGCTGGATACCTTGCTTGCAGTTCTAACCACACTTCCCAAGTGGCGTCTTCAGGAAAAGTATTAGCCCAATTGATTAAAACTTCAGTGACTGCCACATTACCCCTATTCACCATTCTTCTATCCATAATACTAATTGGCTCTTTTATCAGTGTTCCATCATCACTTAACATAGGTAAGTCTATAGCAGCAGGGACCTCACCTTCATGTTTCTTGAGTTGAGATATATGGAATATAGAGTGGATTTTTGCAATGGGAGGGAGCTGCAACTGGTAAGCCACCTTCCCAACCCTTTTAACTATCTGGTAGGGGCCAAAGTATTTGGCTGAGAGCTTGATACAACTTCTGTTAGCCACTGATTGCTGCCTATATGGTTGAAGTTTAATATAAACCCACTCACCCACCTGAAATTCTCTATCAGTTCTTTTCTTATATCAGCCATGAATTTCATTCGGTTCTGGGCCCTAGATAGGTAGAATTTGAACATATTTAATGCAACCTCTCTTGCGCTTAAACTCCTGTCAACAGTCTCAACAAGTGAGGAACCAGCAATATAAGGTTGTTGAAGAGGAGGTTTCTACCCATATACCACCTCGTAGGGAGTTGAGTTTAAGGATGAATGGTAATTGGTGTTATACCACCATTCAGCCAATGACAACCAATGGCACCATTCTTTGGGTTTCTCACTTGTCATACATCTCAGATATGATTCTAGACACTTTTTCACTGCCTCCGTTTGCCCATCAGTTTGCGGATGGTAGGCAGTGGAAGTCTTAAGTTTAACATTCTGCATTCTCAGAAGGTGGAGAGAAAGATTTTATCTCTGTCACACACTATAGTATCAGGCATACCATGCAGTTTAAACACATTGTTCATGAAGGCTTGAGCTACATCTATGGCTGTAAAAGGATGTGCAAGAGGAATAAAATGGGCATACTTACTCAGCCGATCTACCACTACTAATATTGCGTCTTTACCACTGGATTTGGGTAAGCCTTCCACAAAATCCATGGATATGTCCACCCACACTATTTCTGGAATTGGTAAGGGCTGCAGTAAACCAGACGAGGCGACGTGCTCACTTTTGTGTATCTGACAGATTGAACATTCTTTCACCAGGGTTCTTACATCCTTCCTTAACCATTTCCAATAGAGTACTGTAGAAATCCCACTAAGTGTGGCATGAGTACCTGCATGACCCCTAAGGGGGCTGTCATGGAAATAATGCAGTAACTCATTCCTCAGCTCATTGTCACTGCCCACAACTAACTTCCCTTTTCTATGTAACTGATTTCCTGACCAAGTATACTTTGAATTAGACAACTCCCCCCTTGTAACTCCTTGATCAGTTTCTGTAGTTGGTTATCTTTTTCCCATGAAGATTGTATTTTGTCCCACAACTCAGACCTGATTGAAGTAATAGCCGTAAGAGCAGCTGGAGCGTTAGTTGGTTTTCTAGATAAAATATCAGCCACCACATTACTTGAACCCTTCCTATAAACCACTTCTGATGCGCCAAGGACTCATCATGGTCTTGAAGAGCACAATGAAGATCATGGAGAAGATGTGCATATGCGGCAAGGAGGCTTGGAGAAGCTTGAAGATGCTAAGGAAGAAGTTTCAAGCTCATCGGAGTTGCTTAAGATGCCATTTGATCCATTGAAGATGCCATTAGGCCCAATGACAAGGGCAAGAGCTAAAAGGTTCAAGGAAGCTTTGTTTGGCTTCATTAGAGTTCATCTTGAAGAGTTTAAAGCCATCGGAGATCATTTGAAGCCCATTGGAGATCGTCAACAAAGGAATATTCCCATCGATTCCAAGTTGTGCATTCTTCTTGAAATCGATGAGCATTAGGTCATTAGAGTTGTAATTTGGCCATTGTGGGCTTAATTCTATCTTAGATTAGTTATTTATTTAGTTAAGAACCTTATTTGGGTTGGGCCTTGTTTAATTAAGTCCAATCCTTAGCTAATTTTCTATTGGTTGTATTTTTGGATAGTTTCTAGAAGCTTCATTAGGGTTAGCCGCCTATGGCTATTGAGGAGGCGGTTTAGGGGGTTTTCTAAGGGGGGTTGCACAAGGCCTTGCCTATATAAAGGCTCTACCTCCCTCTTGTAAATACAAGTTAAGTTTATCAATTAAAAAGAGATTGTTTTGAAAATTTAGCTTCTTTGCTCTAGTTTGAGCAAGCTTAGGGTTCTTCAATCATGTAGAGTCCTAGCAAACAATTAAGTTGTGATTACTTGATTGTTTGTGAATCTTGTGTTCTTGAGTTGACAATTGCAGGTCTAATTGAAGACTTAAGGCCGACGAAAGAAGAGGAATCTCCTTGTGAAGGTCATCGATCTACTCATCTAGAAGTTGAAAAAGTTCAAGTCGAGTTTGATAGATTTTCAAGGCTAGATTTGAATCTAATACAACTAGATTCGTATCAATTGGTAATCAGAGCATAGGTTGTCATCTTCAATCGGTAAATCTATCCTTCTATCCATCTATCATCAGTTTTTCATCCATCTCATTCATCAAAGTTCTTATCGCAACTTTCAATTTTCAAGATCTAAAAATTTCGAAAATTCAAAAATTTATTGTGGCTTCATCCTAACTCCAATTGCTTTGAAATTTCAGATTTGGAGTCCTCATACCTTGTAGTTTAATCGAAAAATATTTCAAAAATAAAAAAAAATAAAAAAGTTTTCGACCAGAATCTTGTGAAATTTATTCTGGCTTCGTTTGAACTCAGAAAGTTTTGAAATTTGAGATCTAGACTTCTTTTAGTGTGATCTTTCTGGGGAAAATACTGAAAAAAATCAAAAAAATCTATGGTGTCTTCCGCAATTTTGATCTAGGGTTCTTATCCGGGTATATTGGGGATATAGGGTTTTCTTTTTGCAATTGGTTCAATTGATTGCATCTAACCCTAATTGATTGCTTTTTTGAGTTTCTTGGGTTGCTTTTGCTGTGAATTGAAGTTTGTTTTGCAGAATTTTGGAATCGAAGCCCTATTGGATACAAGTGGTTTAAAATTGGATCTAAGTGGTAATAGGGTTTTCTTTTGATTAAATTGATTGATTTGTGTTGATTGTGTTTTGTGCAGCAAGTTTGGGAGACAAAAGGCTGTTTGGATTGAATAAAGAACACTTTTATTTTGATTCACTCAAGTTATTGCTCTTAATTGTTTGTTCCTCAAGTAGGTCACGAGAAGAAAGAAGGCTCTAACAATTTGCTCTTATTAGGCCTATTGAAGCTAGAAAAAGGCATAATCTTGTGAGATCATTAAGAGAGTAGTGGATCGCCAATCCATAGGTTGAGTGCCAAACACGAGAGCACAACAAAGGTAAAACACACACACACAAGTGAGGATTTCT
>AWUE01015364.1:0-18124 GCA_001974825.2 Corchorus olitorius
AGCTAGATCAAGTCGAGGATTGACGTTCCGGCTTGGTTGTTTGTAGCAATTGGGGGAGGACGGAAGTCCCTTCCAAGGGAGATAAGGAACTTTGAGTGAGAAATTGCTCTTTGTGCTTGTATAAATTACTAGTTCTTAATGCTTTGATCCCTAGCAAATCTTTAAGGCTTGACGGCTAATTGATTAGTTAGGAGGAAAAAGGGGTAATTTAAGCTTTGACGAGTAATCTTACCTAATTAAGGTGATTTAGGATTTAATTCCAACAAGCTACTCTATGATTTCATAATTATTAGATATCAATGATCCATGTTATAATTGTCAAGAGGGATATTAATTCTATGTTGGAGGTTTTTATCAATTGTTTTCTTGATTATTCACTGCTTTCTTGTTAATTGTTTTCTTTAATTTTCTTGATTATTCTCTTGATTGATTTTAATTGTTAGTTTGATTAGGTTTAATTTCACTATAAAAATTCTCTTTAATTTGTTTAACTGTTTTAAGAAAAAGATTAATAACCTATTTCTCTGTGGGTTCGACCCCTACTTGCCCTATCTGCTTTAGTTAGGAATTTGTTGGGAATTTTATTTTTATGATTTGCTGACGACCGATCAAATGCCTAGGACGATTGTGAGTGATAGAGATGCTAAGTTCTTAAGTCACTTTTGGAGAACTTTGTGGTCTAAGTTAGGTACTAAGTTGTTATTCTCAACTACTTGTCATCCTCAAACCGATGGACAAACTGAAGTAGTTAATAGGACTTTCTCTACCTTACTTAGAGCATTGATTAAAAAGAACTTAAGAACTTGGGAAGATTGTTTGCCTCATGTTGAATTTGCATACAATAGAAGCATACATAGTACAACTGGATTTTCACCTTTTGAATGTGTGTATGGCTTTAATCCTTTAACCCCATTGGATTTGTTGAGTTTACCTTTGAGTGTGCAAGTTGACATGGATGGACAACGCAAGGCAGATTTTGTTAGGGATCTTCATGCAAAGGTTAGAGCTCAAATTGAGAAGAAAACACAACACTACATGAAGAATGCTAACAAGGGACGCAAAGAGGTCATCTTTGAACCCGGAGATTGGGTTTGGTTGCATCTAAGGAAGGAAAGGTTCCCTGAGAAGAGGAAGTCTAAGCTATTACCTCGTGGAGATGGTCCATTCCAAGTCTTGGAGAGGATCAACAACAATGCCTACAAGCTAGATCTTCCTAGTGAATATGGTAATGTAAGTGCTACTTTTAATGTCTCGGACTTATCCTTGTTTGATAATGATGCAGATTTGAGGACAAATCCTTTTCAAGGGAGAGGGGATGATGCGCCAAGGACTCATCATGGTCTTGAAGAGCACAATGGAGATCATGGAGAAGATGTGCATATGCGGCAAGGAGGCTTGGAGAAGCTTGAAGATGCTAAGGAAGAAGTTTCAAGCTCATCGGAGTTGCTTACGATGCCATTTGATCCATTGAAGATGCCATTAGGCCCAATGACAAGGGCAAGAGCTAAAAGGTTCAAGGAAGCTTTGTTTGGCCTCATTAGAGTTCATCTTGAAGAGTTTAAAGCCATCGGAGATCATCAACAAAGGAATATTCCCATCGATTCCAAGTTGTGCATTCTTCTTGAAATCGATGAGCATTAGGTCATTAGAGTTGTAATTTGGCCATTGTGGGCTTAATTCTATCTTAGATTAGTTATTTATTTAGTTAAGAACCTTATTTGGGTTGGGCCTTGTTTAATTAAGTCCAATCCTTAGCTAATTTTCTATTGGTTGTATTTTTGGATAGTTTCTAGAAGCTTCATTAGGGTTAGCCGCCTATGGCTATTGAGGAGGCGGTTTAGGGGGTTTTCTAAGGGGGGTTGCGCAAGGCCTTGCCTATATAAAGGCTCTACCTCCCTCTTGTAAACACAAGTTAAGTTTATCAATTAAAGAGAGATTCTTTTGAAAATTTAGCTTCTTTGCTCTAGTTTGAGCAAGCTTAGGGTTCTTCAATCATGTAGAGTCCTAGCAAACAATTAAGTTGTGATTACTTGATTGTTTGTGAATCTTGTGTTCTTGAGGTGACAATTGCAGGTCTAATTGAAGACTTAAGGCCGACGAAAGAAGAGGAATCACCTTGTGAAGGTCATCGATTTACTCATCTAGAAGTTGAAGAAGTTCAAGTCGAGTTTGATAGATTTTCAAGGCTAGATTTGAATCTAATACAACTAGATTCGTATCAACTTCATAGTCGTAACCCATCATTTTGGTTACCCAAAGTTGTTGTGCAGGTGTGGTAGCTTGTTGGTTAGACAAGAATTTGAGGCTTTGTGGTCTGTCTTAACGGTGAAGTGCCTTCCAGACAAGTAGGAATTCCATTTCCTTACTGCCATTAATACAACAAGCATTTCCTTCTCGTAAACAGAGAGTGACATGTGCTTTGGGCCAAGAGCTCTGTTGAAATAAGCTATGGGTCTCCCATTTTGACTCAACACTGCCCCCACCCTTACTCCTGAGGCATCAGTCTCCAGGACAAAAGGTTGCTCAAAATTTGGCAGTGCTAAAACTGGGGCTGAGGATACTGCCATCTTAAGTTGCTCAAATGTTTTTCATTCCATGAGAAGGCATCCTTCTTCAATAGATCAGTGAGTGGTTTGGCAATGGCATCATAAGATTTAACAAATCTCCTATAGTAGGCTGTTAAGCCAAGAAACCCCCTTAAATCCTTCACACATGTAGGGACTGGCCAATCTAGCACACACTTGACTTTTTCACTATCCATTGAGACCCCTTTGTGAGAAATTATATGGCCCAAGTACTCAACTTTAGTGGCAGTAAATACACACTTGGACTTCTTAAGGTAGAGCTTATTGAGCTGCAAAACTTTGAAAACTTGTGCAGGATGATTCAGGTGCTGCTCCCAATCAGAGGAATAAATTAAGATATCATCAAAGAAAACTAGAACAAACATTCTTAAGTAAGGTTTGAAAAGGGTATTCATGATACCTTGAAATGTAGAAGGTGCATTTGTAAACCCAAAGAGCATTACCAGAAACTCGTAATGGCCCTCATGTGTCTTGAAGGCTGTCTTATGTATATTTTCTGTATGCATCCTAATTTGATGATAGCCTGAGCTCAAGTCTAACTTAGAGAAGTATTTAGCATTAGTGAGCTCATCTAACAGTTCTTGAATAAAAGGAATGGGGAATTTATCCTTTATAGTCAACTGGTTCAATTGGCGGTAATCAACACACATTCGCCAAGAACCATCTTTTTTCTTCACCATCACTATGGGTGAAGCAAATGAGCTGCTGCTATGCTGAATGATGCATGTCTTTAGCATTTCCTTAATCATTTTCTCTATTTCATCCTTCTGGATGCTTAGATGCCTATAGGGTCGGATCTCGACTGCCCTAGTCTCATCTTTGAGTGGAATTCTGTGGTCTTGAGGCCTTGGAGGGGTAATCCTTTGGGTTCCTCAAATATCCCAGAAAACTAGTCCAACAGTTGCTGGAGTGCTGTCTTCACCTTCTCAGGACCATTAAATTTCAACTGTGACTGAGAGCTTTCAGCTAGCATCAATGTGCAGGGCTTATGTCGGTTGCTCACCATCATGGAGTTGAGTTGCTTCAAGATCTGTTTCGTTTGACTGAAATGCAGATGACCAGGTACTAATCCTTGCAACAGCCTCCATTCCTTCTCATACTGAAAGTGCATGTACAGTACAGAAAAGTCCCAAATTATGGGGCCCAAGGTGATTAACCATTGAATACCTAGAACCATATCACACCCTTTTAGTGGTAAAACCATAAAATCTGAAGCAAACTGCATCTCTTGCATCTCCCATTTCAGATTCTTGCATGTTCCCCAAGTCAATACAGGGGTTCCATCTGCTATAGTCACCTCAGTTCTAGATCTAGCATGAATGTTTAACCCAACAGTCTTAACAGCATTCCCATCAATGAAATTATGGATACTCCCAGAATCTATTAAAATAATCAGCTGTTGAAATTAATTTGGCAACAGGCCCTCATGGTTTGAAAACCAGTGGTGCCATATATGGCATGAAGGGAAATCACAGGCTGCTCGTGACTCTCATAAACTTCAGAAACTGATTCAAAACTATCCCCTGGATCTACAATCTCTTCCACTAGATAATCAAATTGAGGCTCATCCTCACTCCCATCATATACCATAACACTGTACAGTTGAGATTTAAAACACTTATGCCTAGGTGTGTACTTCGCCAAACACCAAAAGCACAACCCTTTCCTTTTCTTTTTATTTCTGCAGGTGTGGGTTTCTTAAGGTTGATAACAGGTGTATTTGTTTTAGGTGTGGTATTTTGTTTGGTATTAGTGGATGTTGTGGTGGTTGTGTTTGATTTTGGGCCATTGAGTAAAGCTGTTAAGGTGCTTTTTGGTGAAGGTGGCCGAGAATAACCTGTTGCAGGGATGGTGTGGATTTGGGTGGTAGTATTAGTTTTGGAATAGGTTGGTGTTCTCTTAAAGGCTTATAAGTTGGTTTCTATAAATATAGACATTTCAGCAGGTTGTACTAGGGATTTAGGTTTGTGTATCCTTAGTTGTGACAAAACCTCATCTCTAAGATTTGCTAAAAAGATACTCAAAGCCATCGTTTCAGGTAGCCCAACAACATTTAACGAAGCCATAAATTCATCATAAAACTGTTTAACAGTACCTGTATGCCTGAGGCGAGCAAGATCAAACAGAGGGTCTGCAAATTCTGAGGAGCCAAATCGTTCCTTTAGAGCCACCAAGTATGGCTGCCAACGTAAATTTCCCATACCGCCGACAGAATTTGCATAAAATTGGTGCCAGTAAAGGGCCAAACCTTCGAAACAGAACATGGCAACTTTTGGTTTGTACTCCTCAGGTACATTTTCTATCTCCAGGTACTGTTCAAATTTGGAGAGCCATGATTTGAAATCGTCACCATTGAATCTAGGTAGATCCATGCGGTATCTGGGCTGATAATACTGGTGAGACCACTGAGTTGGGTGGCTCATGTCCGGCCACTGATTTGGAGTAGGTGGGGTTGTCCATATGGCGGAGGGTTGTTTTGTTTCGGCGCCGTTGCCATCTGGGGAGTGTTGGAAGTCTGACCATCGTTCAACGGCCATGGTGGTGGCGGGTTAGACTTTGATGGTAAGGGAGGTGACCACGGTGGCGGAGTATAAGCGTAATAATAATGGTGCGGCGGCGGAGGTGGGGTTTCATTTTGGGTCTGGGGGTGGTGTTATTTTCAGTGAACTGTTTTTCGCGAGCTCGGTCTCCTCGGATCATCATCTGGTCGAAGAGATCCTTAATATTATCCATCAACGCCGTTTTCATCCCTTCGACTTGGGTCTTGACGAGATTTTCGACATCGGAAAGCTCGCTGGTCTTTTGAATGGTGGGTAGCTTACTGCCAGGCATTTTTAGGCCAGGTCGACGGCTCTGATGCCAATTTGTAAGGTGCAAAAATGGCTAAACAAGAACTTAGATCAGAAAGGGGAAAGAAAAGAAGAAGTAGGGGATAAGACTGACAGCTAGAAAGAGATAAGACAAAGAGACATTTCATTCATTTGGCAAAAAGTTAAGGAATATAACAAAACAATAGTATTTTGTATATTCCCTTTCCCTAAGCGAAATAGCCAGCTGGCAAGCCAACTCAGCTAACAGGCTGATCCTAATTCCCAATACACCCGCACCTAATACTGGTAATTACAGAGTTGTAAAAGGAAATTAAGCAATTAAGTTATTTTTAAACAGAGCCCGTGACATCTCTGTGCCCAGCTTTCCACCTTACATGCTTCCTCCTCGGTACAACCTCCTCTACCATCTCCAAACCAACTTGGGCTAAACCCTCCAGACCCACCGGTTTTCCTCCCAATAAACCACTGCCTTTACCTTCTAAAGCTTTTTTTAATGCCAAAATCACCCAAATTTTTCCTTACATAATTTGATGGCACAAAAACGTTCATGCTTGGCTCTTCCAAGTTGAACAATATTTCGTCTTTTACAATGTCCAACCACACCAAAGGATTCTTATTTCTTCCTTTTTCATGACCCGGGAAGCCCTGACATGGTTTCAATGGATGCACCGCCACCACCAATTTTCTGAGTGGGAAAAATTTGGCCAGAGCCTCAGAAATCGGATTTGGTCCTTCTGATATTTAAATCCCAGACAGCTCTATTTAAACTCTGTCAGACAGGCTCTGTCGCTCAATACCAACGAGAGTTTGAGTTGCTTTCCAACAGAGTTTCTAACCTCATAGATGAGCATTTGCTCAATCTTTTTGTTTCTAGGTTGTGGCATAATGTACAGAGGGAGGTTACAATACTAAATCCTCTTAGCTTGGTTCAGGCTTTTGCACTTCGCAAAACTCCTTGAAGCCAAATTGAAAGAGATTAAGGCTAGAACAGCAAGGGTTTCATCTCTTCCTTCATCCACCTACAATTCAAGAACCACGCCTTACATATCCCCATCCCCTGCAAAACAAACTTCACAATCTCCTTTCCCCATCCGTCGCCTTAACTCCACTGAAATGCCTGCACGGCGCTACAAAGGTTTGTGTTTCAACTGCGATGAGCAGTTCAAACCGGGGCACCGTTGCAAAACTACCATTTTCCTCCTCTTACAAGTAGATGATGAGTCGCCAGATATGTCCCCTGTTCTCGACAATGTGCCTTGACCATTTATGTTTTCGTCTTTGGCACTTCCCCCTCCGCCTCCACTTCCTTCGGAGCTTAATCTTCTTGAACATCAAGTTTCTCTCCATTCTTTTTACGGGGATTCATCTCATTCGTGTCTGAGACTGATAGGAACTATTCAGGGGCACTACTTCACCATTTTGTTTGATTTCGGCAGTTCCCTTAACTTGGTTCAACCACGAGTTGTTAAGTTTTTGGACTTCCGATTGAGCCACCCTGCCGCTGGTTGTAAGAGTTGGAAATGGCGAGGTGATGCGATGCCCTAGTGTCGTCTCTGGTCTAAACGTCGATTTGCAAGGGCTACGTTTCAATCTGGATCTATTTTTGCTTGATGTCCATGGGGCTGACATCATCTTGGGTGTACCAGAGCTGACCCTATTGGGTCCTATCCTAGAACATTTTAGCCTCTTGTGTATGTCCTTCAGACACAATGGCAAGTGGGTTTCTTTAGTGGGCCACCAACCATACAAACCCGATCAATTGCAGCCCAACAAGTGCAGCAGCTCACCCAAAACAATTTCTCTACACTCAGACCATTTGCTCATTTTAGAGGTAACGCAAAACCTAGATCCATTGTCACCTTCTTCAACTTAAATTTCAAAATTACTCGGCCGTTACAAACCTGTATTTGAAACTCCAAATGACCTTCCCCCCAAGAGAGCTCACGCATACACCTTTATCTTGGGTCTCATCCGGTGAACGTGAAACCTTACTGATATCCACACAGCCAGAAGAAAGATATGGAGGAACTTATTAAGGAAATGCTCAAGGAAGGGGTGATACGGCCAAACACTAGCCCATTTTCCTCACCGATTCTATTGGTGCGCAAGAAAGACAGTTCTTGGCATTTTTGTGTCAATTAGAGGGCCTTAAACGCTATCACTGTCAAAGATCGCTAGAGCTGGCAAAATGAACCCGAAACCCGACAGCCCGAACCCGACCAAACCCGAGTTGACAAAAAAAGTCAACATCCGAACCCGAAAATACCCAAGCTCGAAATTACCCTAACCCGAAACAACCCAAGCCCGAATCCGACTTGAGGCCGAGCCCGAACCCGAAATAATTTGAACTCAATAATAATTTATAGAATAAATGATTTTATTGTTTAGAAAAAATCTCATTTCCTTTTAATGTTAAATAAATTATTGTATATATCAAAGGTTTTTGAAACCGGGCTGGCCATAGAAACGGTGAAGGGTCCGGTTGCCGGTTTGAATGGTCCGACCGGTTCAATTGTCGGTCCGATCTGATAAGGGAAATTGAGGTAAAAAAAAGGAATTTTATATATAATAAATATTAATTGTTACATAACAATGACACAAAAAGCTTTCTGATAGAGTGATTAAGTAGTTTATAACTTTTTTACTATTTTGTGGGTTCAAATCCCACTACCAACAAATCTTTTTTCAAAATTTAAAATGTTAAATCTAGTCAAAATGTCTAGAACCGTCAAAATCGTTTCGGTTACCCGGTTCAACCGATCAATGTCGGGTGTTGACCTTTTGACTGACCAGAAATTTGACACACTGCCTGGACCGATTAGGCTTCCGTTACCCGGTCGGACCGGCCAATCCGGTTTGAAAAACCATGATATATATGAATATAATAAATTTATATAATAATGATTACATTAATCAATAGAAAAAAATATTAAAATAACGAAATATTTTTATATAACTGAAAGCCAAAGACTAAAAGTACCATGTAATATAACTAATTAAAATATAATGAATTAAATACATGAAATTTTAAGTACCATCTAGTCCCTTATTTTTTATGAAGTTTACTGAGTAGGTTTGTGATTGTACATAGTGGTTCATTTAGTTTAGTTTAATCCCCAAAGTTCTTTAGTGGTTCAAATAAGGATCTATCAGCTTTTAATTTGTTCAATTTAAGGCTTGCATTTTAATGATTTGTTTAATTTAATGCTTAATTTGTTTTAATTTGCAATAATATAGGATCAATTAGCATTAATTAATTTAAATTAGTGTTAAAGTATAATTATTTTATATTTAATTCAGTTAATTTAAATGTTGCACGCCCCACTTAATAATGGTCAGTGACTGTAGTCTTTCCGAAGAAGGATTTTCACTTTTCAGTGAGTGGTTGAGTTTTCATGACTCTTTGAATGTCTTTGAGGATAAAACAGTTCTTTTGTTATCAATAATTTTTGTTAGTAATTTTTAAAAATTATTCAATCTTTATATATATTGATAATAATTATGTTATATTATATTATTATTATATTATATTATCAATAAACTTATAAAATAAAAGATAAAAAATTATTTTTGTTTAAAAAATCTTTAAAAAGAGTTTGTACTTGAATCGGGATGTGTCGGATCCAGATCGGACTTTGAATATCGAACCGAAATTGAGCCCGAGCCCGAACCCAAACCCAACCCGAGACCAAACCCGAAAATATCCGAACCCGACAGAGCCCGAACCCGAACCCGACCGAACCCGCCCAATTGCCAGCTCTAAAGATCGCTTCCCAATTCCCACCATTGATGAGTTGCTTGATGAAGTCCTTGGTGCTACAATCTTCTCCAAGATCGACCACAGGGCTGGATATCATCAAATCGGAGTTGCCAAGGAAGACAATCATAAGACCGCTTTTTGCACTTCTGATGGGCATTATGAGTTTCAAGTCATGCCATGCGGCTTGACTAATGCTCCATCGACTTTTCAGGCGGCTATGAATGATCTTTTCTGGCCACACCTACACAATTTCGTTTTGGTATTCTTTGACGATATCCTTGTTTATAGCCCTAGCCTAGTGGAGTTCAATTCAACCCGATAAAGATCGAGGCAATCACGGCTTGGCCTGAACCTACCAATCTCAAGACCTTGAGAGGTTTCTTGGGCTTATCCGACTATTATGGAAAATTTGTCCGGCATTACGCCACTATAGTAGGGCCTCTCACTGATCTTTTGAAGGTTAATGCCTTTGCTTGGAATACTAAAGCAGCTGCATCATTTGTCAAATTGAAGGAAGCTTTGACAACCACACCGATTTTGGCATTACCATATTTTACAAAATAGTTTGAGGGGTCAACAGATGCATCTAGTATTGCTGTTGGAGTGGTTTTAGCTCAAAATGGACATCCCATTGTTTTTTTTCAGCAAGAAATTAGGTCCTAAAATGCAAAGCTCTTCGACTACGTTCGAGAGATGTTTGCAATTACAGAAGTTGTTAAGAAATGGAGGCAATATTTGTTTGGCAGGCCCTTTGTGATCTACACTGACCAGTCGAGTTTGAGAGGCATGATGAGCCAAACAATTCAAACACCCGAGTAGCAAAAGTGGCTTGTGAAGCTACTTGGGTTTCAATACACCATCATCTACAAACATGGGGCTCAAAACAAGGTAGACGATGCACTTTCACGTTCTTTCCTATAAGAAACTTGCTTGGCTGTCTCCGACCCGATTTTCTCCTTCCTTGATGACTTGAGATCTTATTATGAACAAGATGCACAAGGACAGGAGTTCTATAAGCAATGCAATGACCCATTTTCTGGGTTCCAGGTTGTTAGTGGCTTACTCATGAAAGACAATCAAATTGTGATTCCACTAGGGCATTCTTTGTAGTTGACCTTGTTCCATGTGAGGAAAGTGAAGAAAAGTTCTATGTGGTTCACCACATGAACAACATGGTTAACCACTTCATCACCCTAAGCCACGCATGAATATGCATGGCCAAAGGACTTCAAACCTTTTCTATTGAGTCCTATTCTCACTTATATAGATGACATGACCGAGCACATGAAGGCCAAGGGAAGCACGCAAGAGTTGTGTGCTGAATTCTCACTTGTCAAGCCAAGAAAGCTCAAGATGACACCATAGCATCTTACTTTGCATAACAACCGACCTTGCTACACTTTGTGTCCATCTAAACACTTAGGGAGAGTGTTAAGACCTTCCTAAGATGTTTCACAAGTTCCCAAGGATCATTCGAGACTTTTGTTCTCTTTGTTTTGCAAGTTTTTGCTAATTTTTTACCCTATGGACTAATTTTCTTGTTTGAATTTGTTAGGTAACATTCAAGACCGAAACATGATTGTCAAAAATGCAATGGATTGAGAAGAATAGCACATTGATTGGATAATGATAGTATGCCAATTCAATAAGCCTTTCTTTCACTCTTTCTTATGATCTTAATTACTTTATCTATTGAATTGCTATTGACATTTTTTGTCTTGATTTTGATCTAGGAATTGCATGATTAGTTTTGTTTTGTTAATTTTGAAATTTTCTTTTCTTTTGCATATCATATTAGTGTTATAAGATCTAGAGATGATTTCTTTTATGCAAGTTTTATCTTTTGATTAATGTATGCAAAGCATGATTTTAATGAATGAATGAAGCATAACTCAACTAAGGTTGTTGCTTTAGTCGACTAAAATTACCGTTATAAATGCTTAATGCTTGAACTGCATATTTCTTTGATTAATTGATCTAGATGCTAAATTTGCATGATTGTTTAACCACCCATATGTATGCATTGTTTGATATGTGTTTGTTTTTGCTTATAGTTCACACATTGAGGACAATGTGTAATGTAAGTGTGTGTGTGTGCTGGGGGGGGGGGGGGGCAGGGGAGGGGAGGGGGTAATCTCGTAGTTATAGATCTTAGAGTCAAGACTAATTGATTACATTCTTAAACTGTTTTTGATTAGATTTTGCATGATTGAAAAGTGATTACAATTTTTTTAATAGTACTCCGAGTATGTTGATGAAAATGATCAAAAGTGTGGAACGTTTTTCAAAAGATTTTGAGTAATGGAAACTTTTGACCGAAATTTACCATTAGAAGTAATTTTGAGTATGAGAATAATTCAAATGATTTTACTTCCTGAACTTGTATCACACCCAAATCTGAGTCAAAAGAAAGCAAACAAAGACCCCTTTGTTCTTCATTTATAAACACTTATTCCTTTGAACCTCATTTTTCCCCTTAAACTCTACTCTTACCTAAATATCCTTTGGTTCTTGATATATATAAAATGATACAAAAGAATAAGTGTGGGACTGGGAGTAAACCTTCACCGAATTGCTTTCATAAGTCTTGCAAATGTTCAACATAAAGAGGAAAAGCGATACTTCTGATCTTACCGTAGTTGTCACTCTGAAAAATGGAGAAATAAGGATGGAAAAGAGGATAGGAGACATGGTATAGGAAAGATGAAGTATTGTCTCTCTATACAAAAATAAGCACAAAAAACAGAAGCATGCAAAGAACTTAAAAGTGCCAAGCAATGACAAAAAAAAAAAGGGCACTAAAATGGACAATGACCAAAAGGAGGATGTGATACAAAAGAAAAGAAAAAGTATGTAAGCATGAATGGAACCATTGATGGGCTATTACACTCTAAAACCGCCCATACACATAAACTTTCTTACACCTTTTCTCTTTCTTTGAGACTTGTTTTCACCCATGTTTTGATGGTAATTGCTTTGTCTCATTGATAGAATGGAAGTACAAGTTTTTGGTTAAGTGTGATGAATCATTCAAGTATGATGAGAAGATTGCTTTTACTCGTTACTTCTAGGTTGAATTTCGAAATTGTTTAAGATTGATTGAAAACTGTTTTGTACTAATTAAATGATTTAGAGATATACTTGTTGAGTTGCTTTGAACTTATTGTCTTTGATAACTTCATGATTGTGAATTTCTTTTTCATTGCATTAGAGAATTGTTTTCTATGATGTCTATATCCAAAAAATGTTTGTGGGTATCGTTTTAGTTAATTAAACCCTCAGGAGACTATAACCGCTCATTTAAAATCTTCGATTAAAGGTTTAAAGGCTTGTATCATATGCTAATGTCACCGTACACTTACGAAAGTAACTTGCATGTTTTTTATATTGGAATTGCATTTAGATTTGTTTTTAGTTTTAGTTTTTGCATAAGCTAAAATAGAGATGCAAAGTGTTTAGAACCACATAGTCTTTATTTGCTCGAGGACGAGCAAAAGGTAAGTGTGGGGGTATCTGATGAGACCAAAATGTTTACATATATTTTGTATTTATTATGCATGTATTTGATATGTTTTACAAAGGTATATGTTATTCTCTTTACTATAATATAATTTAAGGTATTGTATTATATTTAAATTTTGATAATTATTTATTAATATATTTTAAAAAATTAAAAATAAAAATTTTGTTTCTAGAACTATTTCTAAATTTCATATCAAAATCCATCTCAAATAAAATTGAAACAATCTTAGAGATATAGTAATAGCTAATAATAAAATTAAAATTTGCGATTTAAAAAATTGTTTCAAAGTTTTGAAACGAACCTTGAGACAATAATTCTAAGATGTACAACAGGTAAAAGTATCCGGGAGGTCCCTGTACTATACGAAATGTTGATTTTGGTCCCTATACTTTTTTTTTCTACAAATCCGTCCCTCTACTATCAAAACCTATCACCCGAGGTCCCTCACGTTAACAAGCCGTGACAGATCCGTCAAATATGCTGATGTGGCACTAACACCGTCTTTTTTGCTGACGTGGCAGGTGACACGTGAAATAAATATTAAATATTTTTAATTTTTAATATATTTTTATTTTTATTAAAAAATTTTATTTAATAAAAAAAGAAATCTGATTTTTTTTCCACAAACACCAAAAATATTTCTCTCTCCTCAATAAAAGATCAAACACCCATTTTTTCATGAACCAAGAAGAACATTTTGAATGTTCTAATCCCAAAACCCATCTATTTCAATTCTAATGTTGTGATTATGAAAGAAGGGGAAAAGGAATTTTGATTCATACAACCACAACTAAGATTTTAAACACGTAGAAATTAAAAACTTTTTATCACTAACCGTTATAATATAAAAGAAATTACCAATAAAAATTTTATCAAAATTTTCTGTTTTTTCAAAGCAGGGGTATTTTTTATAACCCAGGAATAAAAAGCTAAAACAGATTCTTTACTTGATTGTAAGGAAATGTGAATTTTTCTTCTTCAATGTCGACAAAGAAGAAGATTCCCCTGACCATGGAACCACCTGATTATCACCATCTTCAACTTCCTCTTCCGCGTCCTCATCGTCATAATCCTCCTCTTCATCATCGTATTCTTCCTCCGATGACTCTTCCGGCGGCGCAGCCACTTCACAATTACTGTTGGTTTTGTTATCGTGCCAACGCAGGACTCGCAAATGGAGACGGTAGGGCTGAGGTTGGGGCCAGAGGCGATCCAGGGAGGGAGTTGGGTTTTGGCAGACATGGCAGAGCAGAGTTCGAGGGTGTTTGGCTACAAGGAAGTTGGCTCCATGAACCTTCACATCGCAGTCCCAACATAGATTTGCTTGGTCTGATTCACAGTGCATTCGAGCTAACCCTTCATAGTGCAGTCCCAACATAGATTTGCTTGGGTTTTGGGTTAGAACATTCAAAATGTTCTTCTTGGTTCATGAAAAAAGATGGGTGTTTGATCTTTTATTAAGGAGAGAGAAATATTTTTGATGTTTGTGGAAAAAAATTCAGATTTCTTTTTTTTTTAAATAAATTTTAATAAAATAAAAATATTTAATATTTATTTCACGTGTCACCTGCCACGTCAGCAAAAAAGACGGCGTTAGTGTCACATCAGCATATTTAACGGATCTGTCACGGCTTACTAACGTGAGGGATCTCGAGTGATAGGTTTTGATAGTAGAGGGACGGATTTGTAGAAAAAAAAAGTATAGAGACCAAAATCAACATTTCGTATAGTACAGGGACCTCCCGGGTACTTTTACCATGTACAACACTGAAAGGACATCTCGAAATCTGTACAATCAGACACATATTCCTTTCGCCCCTAGCCCTTAGGATACGCCACTTACTGAAACGCATTGTATACTGTTCGGATTTCGTTTATTTTAGAGACATTTTTCTTTTTTTGGCATCAATTTTAGAGACATTTTTCTAATGAAGCTTTTTTTTTTTTTTTTTTTTGTAATGCCCTAGGTCTTAGTCATCAATGCTTCAAAACAAATTTGTGGAATATACCAAATTACTTATGCTGGAATTTTCATATATACGTGCTTCATCCGGACGTCCTTGATCTCCAAGGAAAATTTCTTTACAACTTTACATATATATATATATATTTATTATTACATTCCAATTAATTAAGACTAATAATAATGATCAAATCAACATCCTCGTAAGTAATTAATTACAGTTACAGATTAATATATATATATATATAATAAAAAAATAAAAAACCAAGCAATCAATTACTGTGATTTCTACTATCCCCACCAGGGGAAGTTGATGCGCTCTTGGGCGTTGAAAATGGCAGAGAAGGTGGTAGAAATAGCATACTCCCTTGTTGCGGTGAAGTAGTACTCGAAGGAGACTTGTTCAAGAAACTTGAGGCACACCCAACGTTCCCTTTCACTGTTTGTGAGTAACCGGAAGAACTAGTCCCCGGAAATGGTTGCTGCGCCCACTTCAACTTTTGTCCCAAACCTTCTCCACCAGTATTGCCGCCGCCTCCACTTCCAATGATCGATGTGAGAGCAGCCGCTAAAGCAGATTGGAAATTTGGGTCTGCTGTGATTGCTTTGGTTGCAGCAGCAATCGTATCCTGCAGAGGCTGTTGATGAGCAGCTGGAGGAGTAGGGTTTAGATTATTCTTTTGCATCAAAGTTTGATAAATGTTGTTCTCCACTCTTCCAAACTGGTTTTTCATCAAGGATTGAGAACTGTTGCCGTAGCTAAGGAGCCCATTGGCATTGCCCCAAGACAAGGTGTTGGAGTCTGAAGAACCAAAGCTGAGGCTTGTACAAGGATATCTTGATGTGGCTGTGGCTGTGGGATAAGCTGAAGAAAACCTATTGAAAGGAAATTGGGTTGGGCCTGAGGATGGCGTTGAAGTAAGGTCAAGAGTGATTGTTGGGTGCGAGGAGGAAGCTGATAGGGAAGAATTGGGCAAGTAGAACTTGGATTTTGAGTTATCAGAAAGATAAAAGTTGAGTCCATGGAGATTAGCAGGGGTGGTGTTGGCAGTTGAACTTGAGCTAGAAGATGAGCCAGACAATAGCATTGAAGCAGCTGCACAAGTGGTGGAAGCCATGGCTGTCGCTGACATTGGGAGTGGGTGATTATGTGTTCCTTCATAAGTTGTGATTAAGATAGACATGTCTTCAGCACATCTTTGCACCTAACATTCCAAACAAATTAACATGCATGGGTTAATGAAGTATAACTAGCTAGAGAGTATAGAGATTAGAGATCATAGGAGAGCAGTACTTTTTTTTTTTTGGTACCTGAGGTTGTTAGGGATTCATTGTAGTCACTCAAACTATAATTGTCCAGCACTTGACCAACAGACTAGATGTCTTATGGCAAAGTAGTACTGATTATCTTTTTTAATCGTTTTTACTTAAAATTGTCAAGAATTGAACCCTAGTCATGGAAATTAAGTACTCTATATATATATTAAGATTGGATTTTACTACTCCATACAATTTAGCTTAAAAGCACGTTATTTGGGTATATATCAATATGTATGATATGTTACATATGTACCTGTTTTCTCACTGGGCATGAAGGTGCAACAGTGCAACGATAGTATGCTCGAGGGCAAGGATTGCCTTTAGCAATCTTCTGACCATATTTCCGCCATTGGCACCCATCATTCATCTGCATAAACGAAAATTATTAAATTCTTTTAATTTATGATTAAAACTTACAAAATTGCAGCAATGATTAAAACTAACAAAAAATACTAACAGTTGGAGTGTCGCATCTGGCTCTAACGCAAACCCTAGCTTTCTTGACAGGGTTTTGTTGCAAAATTTCATCATCTCCACTAATCATTGTCTTAAGAACTTTGCTTGGTGGCCACGTCCCTTCTTCCTTGGGTTCTTGAGAGCTGTTAGTGGGGCTTGGATTAATTGGCAAAGCTTCATCATCATCCACATCTGACTTGGAAGCTGCTTCTAATTTGTAATCTAGGCCAAGACTTAAACGACCTTCTTTATTATTGCTTCCAGCTCTCTGCCCGTGATCCTCTTTTCCTTGGCTACATGTTCTTTTCTTATTGTCATCTAATAGTTTTTTCGAATCACTAGAAAATCTTCCAAGCGTAAGCGAAACCAGCTCGGGTTCTTCGACGTCTTGTTGATGATCATCGTTAATTGTTTTGGCTGCGGATTTCTTTGCATCTTGTCGAACAATGTCATAGAATTGCATTTGTAAGTTTTGGTAATCCTTCATTATTCGATTTAAGTACATCTTTAGCCTTTGATTTTCTTCTCTCACTTCTCCCATCTCAGCTTTGGCAGATTCAAGCTGATCCTCCTTTATATAAGCCAAATATATACATACAAACTAAATTAGAGAAGTAGATTTAAATTCAATCAATTAAATGATGATCTTCATTGCATATGCATGGGCAATATTAATTCATTTTTCCCTTTATAAGGGATCTTAATTAATTACACCTTTTGTTTTTTACTCTGCACAAATAATTATATTGTCCGCATATATAACATATCTATATATATGAAGTAATTGTTTCCTGATCAGGAATTAATCATGCACCACTAAGCCAAATTCTGGGACGCGAAATTAAATTATATTAAATGCAATAATAATATAATTTGAGGTTGATCTATGTGTTAGAAATATAGTTGACTATACCTCAAAAAAAAAAAAAATGAAATATGCATATATAGTTGATCACTAATATAATAAAATCGAAGACGTAAATGAATTAATTAAGCTGATTACACCGTATATATTAATGATCAGAAAAAGAATAGAAGATGCAAAAAATTAGATTAAAATAATTCTAAGTACCTGCTCCTTTCGACTTGAAGAAGAGGCCATGGAGTGATCAGGTTCTGTTGAGAATCTTTCAGTCTCAGCTTTTAGAGTTACCTGCAATATTGATCAATTAGTTAAAGCGTTAGATAGGCAAAACTTCTGATATACTGAAAATCCAATTCTACAGGAGAGTTTATATATAAAGCTTGAATTCTAGTTTCTATATTGGAAAAGTAATGCTAAGAAAGAATATGAGGGGTGATATGAAGTTCTAGAGGCCGTGTTATATATTTACAGAACATATATGAAAATTAATAATTAATAAAATTGTAGCATATATATATGGTCAAAAAAGCATACAAATCAAGGGTTTATGCCAAATATATTAAATAATGTTAAAAACAGTGTAATATAGTCAATAATTAAAGCATGCATGACTTTTATATATATGGTCAGATTTCTAATGAGGAAAATAATAATCTGTCAATTCTTGTAACTTATTGGCAACTTGGCAATGGTCTTTCTTATACTTTTCATAATTCAGAAGCAATAATATTATTATTGTTCTTTTCCAAATTCCAATGGGTTCGTTTTCCCTTGCAATTAATGGAATCATATAGAGATGGATGTTGATTGGCTGAGATGCC
>AWUE01015367.1:0-14618 GCA_001974825.2 Corchorus olitorius
ATGACAACTTCTGGTGTCAAGATAATAATTTGCTATGACAACTTCTGGTGTCAAAAATTTTCATGACAACTTCTGGTGTCAAGATAATAATTTGATATGACAACTTCTGGTGTCAATAATTTTCATGACAACTTCTGGTGTCAAGATAATAATTTGCTATGACAACTTCTAGTGTCAAAAATTTTCATGACAACTTCTGGTGTCAAGATAATAATTTGATATGACAACTTCTGGTGTCAAAAATTTTCATGACAACTTCTGGTGTCAAGATAATAATTTGATATGACAACTTCTGGTGTCAATAATTTCTGTGACAACTTCTGGTGTCATTTGTAAGACCATGACAACTTCTGGTGTCAATTGTAAGACAACTTCTGGTGTCATTTGTAAGTAGAATAAATTGTGACAACTTCTGGTGTCAATATATATTAGCATTAGTAATAATTCGAAAGAAATCTCAATATATAGAAATACTTATCTTTGAATAGTGCCCACACTCTTATTGAGAGAGTTTAGAAATATGCCAATGTTGTTTGGCTATTTGGCAATGAGTAGTTCTCATATCATATAAATAGTATCAACTCCTCACGAAACCAAGAAGATTCACAAAAACCAAACCAAGAAGATAGTTTATCTGCAACAAAACTTTGCCATTTTTGTCTCCATAGGAGCTTGGCACTTTTATTAGTAATGAAAATTTCATGCCAAGATGTCAAATTATTATGTATTATGCCAATACTAGTTTATATGCACAAATAAAAGCTTAATTTGTATGCATAAATCTCTAATAATGAATGGTATAACATAAACATATAATTAGAGATAGAATTAGGAAATTTCGACCTTATTTTTGAATAGAGGGCACTGAAAAACCTTAGGAATCGGTTTCGTTGTGCCAAAAACCGGTCTGAAATCAACCGAACCGATAGGGCTAAAATTCTGGTCTGAACCGGATCACTGGTCGAACCGATTGGATTGACTTGTGCAGAAACCAGAGGCGGCGCGTGAGAAACTTTAACCGGGAGGTGAGGGCGCGTCCAACCTCCGATTCCGGTGATTCTGGTGGCGTTGGAAAGGTATCGATGAGGAGAATCCGTTGGTAAGGGAGGTGAGAAAAAATGACGATCGAAAAATTTCAGATCTTGAGTCAATTCTAAAACTTTGACTGGAAGGTGTAATCTTATACCAGATCGGAATATGCTGAAATTTTGATATGTTACTCTCTAATATATTCCGAGTGTAATGGTGTGGGAGGTGTGAAAAAATGATGATGAAAAAAAGGAACGAAAATTTTCAGAGCTTTATCGTGTTGATAAAGTGTTATGAAATAACTAAAGAACAATAAGAACAAAGTAAGAACAGATGGAGAGAAAGAGAGAATTCTTATTACTCAGAGAATTGAGAATGTAGAATGTGATGTTTACAAATGAACTGAGGTAGCCTATTTATAGCTGAACTTCATAGCTGGAGATAACTCATAGATACAAGATAAATCAACATAATTAAATAATATCACTAATTATCTCTTGGATAAATGTTGCTGATAATCTTCTCTTTTATTTCTGATAATTCTCTCCATTTATCACTTGATAATATCTTGCCAGATAAATGATGTGAAAGTCCATTTATCCATAACATATATATATATATATATCCAAAAAAGAAAATTATGTTTCGGTTATTTTGCCCCCTTTTTCGTTGTTTAGCCTATTCTCTGTTTTATACAAGTAGTTGACTTTGCTAAAATTTTTTATATTTATGATGATTCAAAATCATAGCATTTTATTTTTGGGTTTATGTATGATACATTGGGGGTGGAGTTTAGCAGACTACACAACTGGATCTTGAAGGGTGACATGCGTACCCTAGGGACTAGATTGAAATATTTAAAATTTGATTAATTCAGAAAATGGACATGTGTCAACTCCACAACCCGCTTGTGGAGTCCAAAATTTACACTGTCGCTGTATCAAATAATTACCCTTTATTTTTTAAGTTGGACAAAGTTTTTTTTTAGTGATCAGCTTACACATAGTGTAAACAAATTAATTCTATCGTCATCATTATCAACATCACTTCCCAATACATCCCTCGATTCATATACATGATTAATAGAAGACCCTTTACCACCTTGAACATTAACAATCTCTTGGTTCCTAAGCAAACTGTCGGCGGCTCCTAAAAGGTCACTCTCCTTTTGAATTTGGAAATTCTGATTCACCTGAAAAGAATCCTTCACTGTCACAAACTTTGCAACTTCCATCTGGTTCAACTGAAATAACAAATCAAAACTTAACTCCCAAGGACTTGCTGACAACTAATTTCGGAATTTTAGATAAGCCTGCCACAAGAATCAAGATCCTAGCATTCAAAAAAGATCATTTTTCCTCCAAGAGTATCATCATCCACCTTGAAGAATTTTCCCCAATTGCTGCAAACAGCTTTAAAGAAATTAACGTGTTAGAGTTCCCAGGGCACCTCTTGAAGATTAATCCAAACAATAGAGACACGTTGGGAATGGAACGAGTCCCATGGAGAAATATCAATAATCCAATCCTTACAAATAACCTTCACCATTTGAATGCACCCATCAATGGACAACTCGTCTTCCACAGTTAACACAAGCATAATCTTACTACAGACTCTGACAACAATATTGCTATAAGAATTTTTAATCAACTCTGCAACTTCTTCAATATTTGTTAATGCAACGAAAACAACAATCACACTTCTTATCAGCCATTCCATATCACCTTCAAGGATGTGAACAGAAATATCAACTTCTGCACTCGAAAAATAGCCATCATTAGACTCTGCAAGCTCATCAGAATCCTTCAGTGGCAAGTCTTTAAATACCCCATCTTTAATCTGGCTACCAGCGCCTCCATCTTTAATCTAGATATCAACAAGATTACCCTTAGGTCCAACCCTCAACCGCAGCATCCTGATCGTCACTCTTCTTAGGAACCGATTCGATTCCCGGGCCAGGATTCACTTTCGATTTATCTAATACTTGAGTTTTATCATAGAGCTTCTATGTAAACCTCTGATTCCTCGAAAATCTTGAAGAACGCCGAGCCAAATGAGACCTATGGCTTTCTCTGTTAACCCCATTCCACCTATCAACCCCTCTGCCCCTGTCATAATTTCGATGAGATTTCCTGCTTGACGGAAAGAAAGTTCTGGAACCTACATTTTCTGACCACTTTTCCTTTGAAAGAACAGTCCTCAAACCTCTGCCACCTCTGACATACGGGGATACATCTTGTCTCCTAACCAATGCTTTTTTAACCACCAAGGTTTTCCCATCTAATTTTCTGCCATTACCAAAACTGATAGCTCCCTGATATTCCTCCAAGAAACGATATCTTATGAAAGCATAATTGGTAAAAACATCCCTTCTATTAGTCGTCATATACATATCTACAAAACCCCATGATCGTTAAATAAATCCTAAATCTCCATCCTAGAAACTCTTCTGTCAATGTTACCGACAAAAACTGAGTGAAGGCTTAATCTCCAACGAAAAGACTCCTTGCTATGATATCGAACCTTCCTCAATTCCGGCTGGAAGTCGGACTTACTTCGATCACCTCTCATCTCTCATCTACCCATATACATCCATTTTCATTGCTTTTCTATTTTGGGTAGTTGCAAGTTCAGTTAAGATTTTCAAGCACAAATATGAACAAAAAACACCAGACTTCATAACAATAGAAGTAATATCTTACAAAATCTCAACATTTGAATTTAATATTCTTCGCATATAAATCATGCACATAAAATTTGAAATTATAATGTAATATTTTTTCATGTTGGTGGAGACTGCAGGATATTTCAATATTTCAATATATATTTAATGTTGGAAAATATAATGCAATATTTCAAACATATAGCTAAAACTTAAACATTTTCAATTACCTTCAAGTTTAACATACATGATTTATGTGAATAGAATTTAGAATTGATTGCTCGGACTAATTAAACATAAATTTTACTAGAAGATATAAAGTAGTGAAAAAATTGTGTAACTTACACTATACATATATATTTATATATTTATATTTAAACCCTACATGCATAGTCTACTAAACTCCACTGGCAATATATTGTATAGTTTTCCTATATATATGTGTTTATACCTTAATTTACAATTGAGGGTAAATTGATCTTTACATAAATAATATTAAGATGTGTGGTCAAGATTTGATTAAAAATCTTGATGAAACTTAGTTTCTGCACCACCCTATAGTTTTGATAGAATTAGGAAAATTTGTAATTAATTAATAAGGGCAGAAATTATTAATTATTTATTAAGTAATAATTATTTTTCAGAATAATTATTATTAAAATTCCCTTCAATGCCGCCCCTAACTAAGGAAGTGGCATGATAGGTCATGAAGAGGCGGTTTCCTTTAATGCTGCTGTCATCCAGGAAGACAAGCAGTAAAAAGGGAAGTTGAATGCCATCATACCATAGGATGGAAAACATCTTATGGACTCACACAACAAAGCCCAAGTCGTCTCCCATGATAAGAAGAGGCCGCCCTGCTCTCAGGAAAGTTGTTTCCTTCTTTCTGCAGGAAGGAGGCAGAGAGCTAAAGTTTGCCAGCAAGAGAAACACTTAGCTAAATGAGAGAGGCGAGATTTACAATCCCATACCTCCTCAACATTGTCGACCTAACATAGTAAAGAAATCGCCTAGCCCTCTCCCTTCTCCCAGGAGGCAAAACTACAACTTTTGCATTTTGTTCAATTAAGGACAAAATGGTAAAATTGATCAATTAAGGAGGATAGAGGCTGCGATTTCAAAAAGGGAGAATAACATGATGATCTTGAGTCATGTAGATCATCTTGGTAAAATTTCA
Source organism: Corchorus olitorius (assembly GCA_001974825.2). Lineage (NCBI taxonomy): Eukaryota > Viridiplantae > Streptophyta > Magnoliopsida > Malvales > Malvaceae > Corchorus > Corchorus olitorius. The sequence goes on from AWUE01015367.1 coordinate 4,869, forward strand.
CCTTATTCTGACATCCGTGGAAAAACTTATTCACGGTTGTCAGTTAAGGACAATTTGGTGTGTGAAACCAATTTCACCATGAAAGAGAGCTTGATCTTAACCAAGACTTTTCCCATGGTCTTGTGATGATAATCTAACCCTACTGGTGAAATTTGAGCTTATTCTGACCTCGTTTGCAACTTTTGCACTCTTTTCAGTTAAAAACGAGTGGCTTTTACACCCCGGCTTAAGCCATTTTCCTAATTAAGTATTATTTTTATGATTTAATGGGCTAAATATGACTAAGTATCATCAATTTCGTGGCCTTAATGTTAAGAGTCCAAGTCTTGATGTTCGAATGCCACTTTTTAGTCAAATTAGTTGATTTCAGCTCAAAGGAAGTAGTGAAGGCATGCTTAACTGCGATAGGAAGAGAAGGAAATCGTCCATCATACATCTAGAGGGAAAATCGCCGTCCTCCATCAAGAGGGATGACACCTTGGGGTAGCCTCCTCCGTCCTCCCAGTCGTTGGAAGCAATCAAAAGAGGAAGGAAGCTTCACCTCACTTTCTTGGAAGTTGTCATCTACTAAGGACGAGGAATTCACCTTCTTCAGCAAGTCATGCCCATCAAGTTTTAGGCCCATATCGCCCCCTATATAAAGGGATCAACTCCAGTGCTTCAAACACGCTTCCACATCTACACAAACTAGCTCTTGCAGCTACAAACTTGCTCCGCGCAAAAAACCAAGCCCAATGCTTATTTTCTCTCAAAAGCTCCGCGCTTTTTCTCTTGTTCATCATGAGTTCTTACTCGTTCTTCAAATTTTCTTGTTTCAATCCTGGCTCCGGACACCCAAACACTCTTTTAGTGTTTTTTTTGTTTCAATCTTGTCTCCGGACATAAAAACACTGTACACGTGTTTCTCTCTCACCAATAACAATTCGTTGTTATTTTTCTTTCAAATTCAATTGAGGAGATCTTGCAAATGCAAATTCAGGAAGACATGCTGTTGTGGATCCAATGATTTAAATGCTCCAGTGTGACTTTGATCCAATCCCCACAAATCGCTCTGATCTTTCAATCTGCTGCTCCGCGCACTAATTCACGTTTCTACAACCTCTTTGTCAATTTCAGCAAATTGACTGGCACGCCCTTATGCTGTCATAAAGTTTTTAACGCGAAAGCTCCCAAAGAGATTTTTGGTGCAACATGTCTTTTTGGCATGCCCGGTGGGACACAGTAAGATCCTGTCTTCTCAACTTGGCGTCTCCAACAAGCTTTCTCTCTCTCAAGTCGGTGATCCCCGACTCTCTCTCTCTCCTCTCAGGTTCACGGTGTCCACCTCCTGCAAGGTCCACACCAACAACTCCCTTCAACGTTCAAGCTGGGAGACAACAACTTGTCTTCTCACTTCAGCGTCATGAATGTTTATTTCCTCATTACTTTTTTTTTCGTTTACTTACTTTTGTTTTTTCATACAACACAGCTATGCAACCTAAGAACGGAGACAAGAGGCCTCAAGACTCCTCAAGGCAAAGCCCCCTCGGCTCTACTGGCAAGGATGAAGAGAACTCTCCTCTCAAGCAAATAAATTCTAACATGTGGCGTGCTCTTGAAGCTATTGCTCAATCTCTTGAAAGGATAAACACTTCTCAAGATCTCCTGATGCAACAATTGGCTCAACAAAGAGCCGACTCCCAAGAGAACATCCAACAACTCATCAACAAGATGGAAGTCAGACTCGGGGGGCAAAACCAATAGCTGCCTAGCGCCTTACCTGCGCCACCTCTTCAGCAAGTAATCAACAATGAGGTGAACAACCAACAAGTTCCACCTCCACCTCCTCCTCCTTTAGGAGTCGTCCAACCTGGACTTGGAGGTGAAAATGCCCTTGTGAATCAACAAGAAGGTGTTGATAATGTTGCTGACAACATTGAGGAGGAGGTCAACAATGTTGAACCTCGAGCTGTAGCCTATGTACCACCTCATGTTAGGAATGACAATGGAAATGATGCAAGGAATGGCCATCAACGCCATCTTGGTCCACGCCATCCACCCCAGGCTGCTGATGTACAAGGACCAGTCAATCAGAATCACATTAGGGAGATGATTGAAGAGATGATTGGTCCAGCTAGCCTTCCAGAAGCCCTATCCTGAAGAGTATGATAGACTCTATCCTCTTCCTCGAGGGTACAAAGTCCCTAAAACTTCAAGTGAGCAGTCAACCCTGGAACACATTGCTCCTTTCACTGTGCAGTGTGTGGAAAAGCCGACTCTGGTTACCACAAGCTCTGCTTGTTTCCCAACTCTGTCACAGGGGCGGCCTTCACGTGGTATATTAATTTACCACCTAACTCAGTGAGAACTTGGGAAAAGATGGAGAGGATGTTCCATACACATTTCTATAAAACTGAACCAGAGGTCTCTATGGCTAACTTGTTACGCCTCTATCAAAAGAAAGGGGAGTCAGCTGAAGATTACTTAGCTCGCTTCAAGAAGCTAAGGAACAGGTGCCGCACACCTCTCTAGGAAGTAGAGTTTGTGCGCTTAGCTCAAAATGGGCTTGACATGGAACTTCGAAAGAAGTTCGAAGGAGTCGACTTCAGAGATTTCTTTGAGATGTCAACCAAGGTGACAAGATATGAGACTCTCTTCGAGAGGACAATGAACGAAGAAGTTCATCCTACGGCATTTACTTTCAAGAGCCAAATTTTGAACTTGGAGTTGCTGAGGTCAAAGCTGATCAACCTGTTGAGTGTCCATGTCTGATAAAGGCAGGAGTTAGACACCCTCAAACTCAAGAAAGATTTGCTGCGATGTATCAACGCCAGGTAGAAAAGAAACCCTGTGATGGAAGCAGGACTTATTCGTTTGACACTTCAAAAACGAATGAAGTCTTTGATTTTCTGCACAAGTCTGATATGATCAAGCTCCCTCCTGGACATGCCCTTCCTTCACCGGTGGACATCAAAGGAAGAGAGTACTGCAAGTACCATGACTCTTCGAGGCATCCAACCAACAACTGTACTGTATTCAAAAATATAGTACAAGAAAAGATAGAAAGGGGAATACTAAAGTTCCCTGAGCCTCTCAAGAAGGATATGGGAATTGACAAGAACCCTTTCCCAGCTCCTATACACATGGTTACATTTAATCTCCTAAAAGATGGACACCTAACTAGTAAGGATGTAGGGAAAAAGCAGGATTCTCTACACCACATGTTCTTACATGGACATGAAAGTGGCGCAGAAAGCATTAAAAGGTGGAGATGCTTCCTACCTCCCAGGAGATGCCTCTTACAAACAAGGAGACACCTCCTACCTCCCAGGAGACGTCACCTGCACCATAACTCCTAGTGATATTACTAGCATCTTAAATGAGGTGGTGAATAAGATGGAGGCTAAAATCCAAGAGATAATCCAGGAAAAATAACCAAAAATGAGAATGGCTTCAAACAAGTGCAAGAAGCCATCTCTGTAATAGCAACAACACTCGGGGGGCAAATACAACAGCAGGTGTCGAAACGTTCGGGTCCAGGGAACCCTGTCGAAATGACGTTGGAAATGGAGTCGCCACTAATCTTTTTTTCTAAGGTGTGATTAGCCACCTAATTGTCTTAATCAGTCTAATGAGGTCCAGTGCTTGGCATGGGACCCACTAAACCTACGGGTCCGGTCTTGTCACGTAGACCTAGGTTCGGGAGTCATTTACGCCCGGGGAAGGATCAGCACCCCCGGTACGCCCGTCAAGTGACGGTACCTCTAAGCCAAACTAGATCTAATTGTGGGTCAATAACAAAAGGTTGCTTTTAGTATGCTTTTTAAAAGGAATGGTGATTTTACTTTTTTCAAATCTTATTAATTCCTAGAAACTATGAATGCTTAATGATGCATGAATTGGTGAATTTTAGTTAATCAGTAGACGATAGTATACTTGAAATTAACCCGAAACCCTTCCTACGCATTATAGGGGTATTTCGGGAATATTCCACTCTCGGAGCGGGATCCAAGAATTCGTACCCGAGTACATTTATTTGGAACCCACCCGTCATAGTAACAGTTGTTTACTGACTCTTATTTGGGCTAACTCCCATGAATGACATTTAAAATGAATGAAAGGTCATTTTTATTTATATGTATTAACACGAGTCTACCCGAAATCAATTCCGTAAACCCTTCCCACGCATTATGGGGGTATTTACGAAAGAGACCGGTCTAGAAAGAACTCCCGGAAATTCGTACCCGAGTACACTTATCCGAGAGGCCCTTCATCTCGGTAAAAGACAAATGTTAATACATTTTTAGTAGGATCAAAGTGACATACTATATAAATGGCATGGATGCATGATTATTCATTAATTCTACCATTAATTACTAATTATTACAAATTCAAAGGCTTTTTAACAAAGCATAAGGTAAATCTAAATAAACAAAAGACTTAAAAGGGAATGGAGGCCTAAAGGTCAATGGGACAAATCCGGGGACCCCTCTGCACATAAAGTAAGCCATTAGCAACATTCAGGGGTTAAACCGCATGAATTAAAAAATTAGTAACATAAATCAAACACTCAATTGCACAACTCAAACATGATTTCTAAAATCAGGGACCAAATTGAACAAAGAAGAAAATAAAAGTCTTTAAAAGAACAAAAACACAGGTTAAAGGACATACATGACTTAAATTAGAATTACTAATCAAAACAGCCCAAAAATCACATCTTAGGCCAAAAACTTTAATTTTTAAATTAGAATTAACTCCCAATAGGATCCATTAATCCTTTTCATCTTTGTTTTAATCCAAAAATTATATTCTCAATTTATAGTTTGATTTCGAAATTAAAATTAGCCTAAAAGTGATCCAATAATTACTTTAGAAGATAATTCTAATTTAAAGAGAAATCAAGCTTTAAATCAAAAAGGTAATTTTATAGTTAAAATCAATTCAAGAAGACATCAAGACCCATTCTTAAGTTAAACCTAATTCAAGATTTATGTTTTCAAATAAAAGATTTGATTTTTCAAGCCCAAATTAAATTTAAAAAAACCTCAATTAACCTGAATTCCAAATATCACTATCTAATGGTCTTTGAAAACTTAGTCCAAGCTATAAGTAAATAAAAACAACAACTTTAGCAAGAAATACGAACAAATTAAGACATCAGAACTTTAAAACATAGATTATCATCAATATTCATCATTTTGAAGCTTAACAAAGTAAATTCAACCTATGTGTTCATAAGAGGAAAGTCATTGAATTAAACAAAAGACAAATAAGGATACTCAAATTAGAATCATCATAAAAAGAAAAGCTTGAAATAAATAAGAAAAGGACCAGATTGAAACCAATAGAAAGCTTGAAAGCTTTAATCGCAAAAAAGGTTACCTAATACGGCGTCGTTTGATTTGGCAATGGGTTGTTAAACGATAACTTCTTCTTTCTCCCCTACTTCTTCTTCTCTAGCTCGATCTCTTCTTCATCTCTTTCACTTCACCGTCGCTGCTTATCAGAGATATGTCTCTGTCAATCACGAGCTCTGCAACTTTCGGACCTTCCAAACCCACAACGAAACCTATCACCCCTCACCCATGACAACGTTCAAGAACTTTCATTGAAAAAGACCAAAATCGTGCGATCAAAATCACGATCCGGTGAACCGAACCCTCCAACCTCCACTCTGTTTCACTATTTCGGCCTTTCGAACCATAAGCTTTATCTTAAACCCATCAGTTTCAGGAAAACCCTTTCGTTTTGTCAAAACCCCAAATCTCCTTATATGAACCCTAGCTTTCTAGATTAGAAAAGGAAAATCCTGATTGAAAGAGAGAGTCTGCGAGTTCCTTTTTTAGTGGGTGAAGAAAGAGATTTCAATGAGCCAAGAGAGAAGGATTTTCTGGTGCATCGTTTCTACAGAGAAATCGATGATCAAGAGAAAGAGTCTCGATGGAGTAAGATTCTTTCTCCCTTTTTTTTTGAAATTTTTCTGTGTGTGTGTGTTTAGTGCGTGTCTGTGTGGAGAGAATTTTTTCAACGGATGTATGAGAGGTTGTGTGATTTCCTTCTTGGTTTCAAAGGTAGAGAACAAAAAAAAATGGAGGAAGGGTCGAGTCTGTGGTTTCTCGTGTATGAAGGGTGGTTGTTGTGTGTAGTATGGGTCTGTGATGATGGAGGTGTGTGGGAAGTGTATGGATAAGGAAACTGTGAGGAGATGATCGCTAAGTGCTTGAGGTGAAGCCGCTGTGGGTAGGAGAAATCAGAGTGGCGTGTAGTCAGTAGGGAAAGGTGAGGTGTGTCTAGGGGAGAGGAAGATGAAAGAGATATCAGTTGTGAGTGAAAAAAAATCCTTGTATTCCCCCGAATTCCGTATATGTGTGGATGATGATGATCGTGTAACCTTATGGGAAGGTTCCAGAGAGAGTGCCAGAGAGGCAGTGAACCCCCCTGGATTCAATGAATCCCTTTTTTCTAGCTAATCCATTCTAGTTGTGTGAGCTGCTAGGATAAGAGAGAATCGAGTGGTGAGCCGAATCTGTTGTGAGAGTGTCGAGAGAGATATTGTGTATTCTGTTTTTTCTCCCCAATTCAGTGTATCTGTTTTTGCCAAGGATGGGATAAGGATGGGAGATAAGGTGCTTAGCTGGCAGAAAGTTCAGGTAATTTCTGCTGATGATGAATATGAACTGAAATCTTTAGTTGCCCCTAATTCAATTGCCTGACTAATTGCTGCCACTGGATTCAGTTTGCTTTGAAACGCTTTAGGTCCCCTAGTTTTAGCTATGCATGGTCTCTGCTTCTTTGCTAAACTGTTGTACATCATTGCCTTTGTTAATATTGCTTGTCAAAAAGCATTTTGTCAACTTTAAACAGGACCTTTTTCTTGTTTGCAGGCCTGGAGATCGATAGCGAAAAGCAGTCTAACAGACAGAAATTGGAATTTGTGCGCAAGTCAAGAAATGGGACCCGTTGGGATTATTCTATTTTTGTATTTTGAGAAACTTGTAATCTAAAAGATGAAATGCAAATGAGCAAAATGAGAATTTTCCTTCTTCTTGTTTTTGTGATTTTCAACTTTTCCAATTTTTGTACTTCTGTGATTATGCAAGGGTATCTAGATAATCTAATATTACTTAGTACACTAAGTATTCAAACATGCCAAGTAAAATACAACTATTTTCTTTTAAATCATATCTAAGTGTAAATCCAATTAAAAATTGCTAATGCAAAATTATGACCAAGGGTCAAAATGAGAAAGAATGAAAGTAAATATAAATATGATTAATGCAAATGACATGTGAATTAAATTAATCTAAATATTCAAATTGCAAATTAAGAAATATATTGACCTAGGAAGAATCACAATGCAAAAATGCCAAAGGTGCTCATGCTAAGAGATTTTTTTGGGTTTTCAAAATGCAATCTAAATTAAATGTGAACTTAAAAATGACCAAAATGCCCCTGAATGTGCAAATGACCAACATGCCCCTGGATGATTTTAACGCTAAAATAAGAGAAAATTTGATTTAAATAAAGGAAACAGGATAAAAATGGGTGTCTACAGCAGGTGACACCATTTTTAGGCACACCACCTCAGTTGCACCTGCATCAAGTTGTCCTACTCCATCCACACCAAGTGGCCACCCAAGTCTCGCCTCTTGTAGAAGAAGTTGTTGACAAGGTGATGGCTAACTTTCGAAAAAGTAGTCACTCGTTTAAAGAGGAAAAGACAAAAGGTGTGGCCATGGTGAAAAAACCCTTGGATTATCAACTTGCTTAGCCATTAACTCCAAGGTCAGTAATATTGAAACACAAGGCTCCTAGAAGAAAGTTGGAGTGTTCTCCACCTAGGACAAGGCATGAGATAACACGTGCAAAATATTCATCCACTCCAAAAGTGGCGCCACCCACCTACTCATCTGCTCCATCTTCATCAAGAATGGTGCAATCACAACAAACTCTAAATTCTCATGTGCAGACAAGAGTGGTGCCGCCGCACCATAAAGTTCAAAGTAGCGTTTGGCGAAGGGTTGAACATCCGAAAATCCCTATCCAACCTACTCGGCAAAATAAGAAGACTTGGAGAAGGCATGAACTCCGTAAAAGAGCCAAAACAAGAAAAGAAAAGGAGATGAACATGAACTCCACACTCCATAGATTTACTGTTGACGACACCACTTCCGATATGGATGATGGTGATGGTGAATCTACTCCAGTCAAAGTAGATGTCGGCGCCACTACTTCATCTAGTGATGATGCCAATTCTACTAGTAACACCATTCACATTAATAATGACAAAATGAGTATGGGAAGTTGTGAAAATGATAGCACAAATCAATTGCCTCATGAATACGACGAACACTCGGGGGGCAATGAAGATGGCGCCTGATCGGTCGTCAATAATCATAAAAATAAAATCCCAACAAACTCCTAACTAAGTAGATAGGGCAAGTAGGGGTCGATCCCACAGAGAAGGGTGATAGATTTTATCCGAAAATTTAGTCCTTAAAATCTCTCAAAAACAACACAGAAACAGAGATTGACAGAAAGCAATTAAACAGAAAACAATTAAACTAGAAAACAAAGTAAAGTAAATTAAATCTAAGTCTATAGCAGATAAGAAAGAAAACAATAATTAAGGATATACTTCTTCACCAATGGTAGAAAACAATCAAATTATTTATGGGTCCTTGATTTAAAAGATAAATTCAATATTAAATTCAAGATGATAACTGGCCTAGGGAAAACCCTAACATGCTATTTAGATAAAATTAGCCGTCAAGCCTTAAATTACCCCTTTTTCCTCCTAACTAATCAATTAGCCGTCAAGCCTTAAAGATTTGCTAGGATTCAAAGCATTAAGATCAACTTTTATTAGTTCTTTCACACATGCTTAATAAATAAAACCATACAACAACCAGATAAATCTGATCACTGGCATGCAAACCCAATTAACCCGCCGTCAAGCGCGGCTAACTTGCTACACACTATCAAACTCATGCGTCAACCTTATTGTTTGATCTAGCCAACAATCTCTCAAATTACCTCTTTAGTGGCCACAATAAATCAATAAAGATCAAGATTGTAGAATTAAAACAGAGTTTAACATGCTATTTATCAAGAATAAAATACCAAATTATAAGAACAGAAATCTCACCATATTTAATTGATTGAATTCACCAAAGGATCAGAAGTATTAAGAATTTAGCTACTCATGGATTCGGGAAAATCCATGAGCGGCATAAGAGTACTTACAGGACCTTGGAGAGGCGAAAATCTCCTTGACAAAAACCTATGTATGCCGCACCACCCTATAGCTAGAGAGGGTGGCGGCACCCTTTGCCTAAAAACTAGAAGAAAAACTTGAAAATAAATCTAGAGAGAATTATGTGAATTGGTGTGTGATTTGTCATACAGGAGGTGCCTATTTATAGTGGAAATAACCCTAGGAATTCCAATCCTAACTTGGAAAGGAGTCTAGGCCGGTTTTAGGGTCTAACTTGGACTCCAAGTTGGATTAAAAGTCTTCCTAGAGTAGAATCCAAGTCAAAATAGGATCCTGAATTTTTGCTGAATTCATGCAGAAACTTCAACGGCATTTTCGGGCTTGAAAACTGCAGAACTGGGTCTTGGACTTCAAAGGAAAGTTGTAGATCTCGGAGTTAGCTTTCCAACAAGTACTCATGGGCTTCAATCGGAGGTCTGAGCAGAAAGTTATGAATTTTCTACCAAAACTGCTCCTGAATCCTAATCCTGTTAGGACTAGAATCGGGAATC
>AWUE01015368.1:0-15765 GCA_001974825.2 Corchorus olitorius
CTTAGTGAAAATAGTGTTCTTTTTGGCTCTGGATCAAATTCAAAGTCTTTTATGCCACTACTTCTTGTCTTTGGCATGCAGCTTCCTAGAAAAACTCAAAAACTCAAAAGAAAATTGTTAGTAGTAAAAGTTCTTAAACAAAAATTAAAATTGAAGACAGAAATAAAAGAAATTTTTTTTTTTCTTTTCTAAAAACGCAGGAACAAGAATATATATTTTTTTTATGACGCAGAATTTTTTTTTTTTATATATGACGCAAAAAAACTCTTTTTTTTCGACGCAAAACACAAAACAAATTTTTTTTTTAGATTAAAAACGCAGACTCAAAATTAAAAACGGAATTTTTTTTTAGATCAAAAACACAGACACGCAGAAACAAAGAGAAAATTCGCGGGATTCGTCTTCAGATGAGTCTATTTTTCCTTCCCCTGGCAAAAACCAGAAAAAGTTCCCTTCCCCGGCAACGGCGCCAAAATTTATGATCGGTCGTCAACAATCATAAAAATAAAATCCCAACAAACTCCTAACTAAGTGGATAGGGCAAGTAGGGGTCGATCCCACAGAGAAGGGTGATAGATTTTATCCGAAAATTTAGTCCTTAAAATCTCTCAAAAACAACACAGAAACAGAGATTGACAGAAAGCAATTAAACAGAAAACAATTAAACTAGAAAACAAAGCAAAGTAAATTAAATCTAAGTCTATAGCAGATAAGAAAGAAAACAATAATTAAGGATATACTTCTTCACCAATGGTAGAAAACAATCAAATTAATTATGGGTCCTTGATTTAAAAGATAAATTCAATATTAAATTCAAGATGATAACTGGCCTAGGGAAAACCCTAACATGCTATTTAGATAAGATTAGCCGTCAAGTCTTAAATTACCCATTTTTCCTCCTAACTAATCAATTAGCCGTCAAGCCTTAAAGATTTGCTAGGATTCAAAGCATTAAGATCAACTTTTATTAGTTCTTTCACACATGCTTAATAAATAAAACCATACAACAACCAGATAAATCTGATCACTGGCATGCAAACCCAATTAACCCGCCGTCAAGCGCGGCTAACTTGCTACACACAATCAAACTCATGCGTCAACCTTATTGTTTGATCTAGCCAACAATCTCTCAAATTACCTCTTTAGTGGCCACAATAAATCAATAAAGATCAAGATTGTAGAATTAAAACAGAGTTTAACATGCTATCTATCAAGAATAAAATACCAAATTATAAGAACAGAAATCTCACCATATTTAATTGATTGAATTCACCAAAGGATCAGAAGTATTAAGAATTTAGCTACTCATGGATTCGGGAAAATCCATGAGCGGCATAAGAGTACTTACAGGACCTTGGAGAGGCGAAATCTCCTTGACAAAAACCTATGTATGCCGCACCACCCTATAGCTAGAGAGGGTGGCGGCACCCTTTGCCTAAAAACTAGAAGAAAAACTAGAAAATAAATCTGAAGAGAATTATGTGAATTGGTGTGTGATTTGTGATACAGGAGGTGCCTATTTATAGTGGAAATAACCCTAGGAATTCCAATCCTAACTTGGAAAGGAGTCTAGGCCGGTTTTAGGGTCTAACTTGGACTCCAAATTGGATTAAAAGTCTTCATAGAGTAGAATCCAAGTCAAAATAGGATCATGATTTTTGCTGAATTCGTGCAGAAACTTCAACGGCATTGTCGGGCTTGAAAACGGCAGAACTGGGTCTTGGACTTCAAATGAAAGTTGTAGATCTCGGAGTTAGCTTTCCAATGAGTACTCATGGGCTTCAATCGGAGGTCTGAGCAGAAAGGTATGAATTTTCTACCAAAACTGCTCCTGAATCCTAATCCTGTTAGGAGTAGAATCGGGAATCTACGAGATTTTGATATTTCCTTGGATTTAGGAGTCATTAATTGGGATTTTAATTCCAATTAATATCTTATATGGGTTGAGTATCTTCCCATATAAATTATCCATAAATACCAAAGTTTAAGGGCTTATCCATGGCTTGTCTTCAATTAAAGCTCCAATTCTTCAATTCTTCCTCTTGAAATAAATCTTCAATGGTCTTCAAGTCTCCAATTTATCTTCAAATGGTCTTCAAACACGAATTTCGAATTTCCAAATCTATGCTCAAAATTTCTTTGCTCAAATCTGTGTAAAAAGTCATCAAAATAGCTACAAAAATAGTGAAAAATAACAATTTCTCATTTTCACATCACTTAAAGACTAAAAACACAAATATTAATAAAATAACATATAATTAAGCATAAATGGGTCTAAAAACATAGTAAAATAGGCATAAAAATAGGGTCAATTTTGGCTCAATCATATTCCCCCACACTAAATCTTTGCTAGTCCCTAGCAAACTAGTGTAGAAAACAATGAAAAACGCTAAACTTGAACATCTAAGAGACTCTATAATCCTAAACTAATGGAAATCAAAATTCTTCAAAAACTTTGAATGCATACACATATTAAAGATCAACATAATTATGAAATCAAAATAACAAAGAATCATAAGAGCATTCAATTCAAAAGATCAATAAATAGAAAACACCTTTATTCTTAAGTAACCATAATTAAAGTAGTTCTAATCACTTACCATTCATCACATCCTATAACTACTTCTTTCCATAAGCTTATGTCTTCATCTTTATCTCCATTACTCAAATGAATGCATATCACAGATACAAATCAAGGGTTTACGTGTGGGTTATAATAGATTTTTAAAGGGTAATTGATTTTTAGAAAATTGAGGTTACTAACCTCGAAGTGTTCATGATTTGGGGTTACTAACTCCCATTTTTGAGGCTACTAGCACTCTAGAAGGACTCCTTCTTTTTATTTTTTTTTCAGAGGGACAATATTTCTGCAATTTCATGCCTCTTATCCTCTTTCCAAGGGTTACTAACTCCTTTTGTTAAAGAAAAGAGTGACAACAATGGATTTATATTTTTTTTATAAAGTATGCAGAAATACCTCTTCTGCTCTTGCATGAAAACACTTCTTTTTGAAAACAATTTTTTTAACTACCCTTTTATATAAGTAGTCCCCCACACTTGTTCTTGACATATCCATAACATACTATCATAATTGTAATTTCAATCAAGATTGGACACAAGTTCTAGAAATAGATAATCATAGAAATTAATGAACAATATGCTTTTATCACAAACTTCAATTATACCTAATCTAAGAAATCAGATATCATGCTATAAATCAATCAATCAAAGAAAATATTCTTAAAAATTCTAAGTATTCTTCAATCATAATCAAATCAATCAATTAATATATGCAAAATTTTCAAAATTTCCGAAAAAATTATAGTATATTTTAAGATTATGATGCATGCAGACTCTCTATTAAACTAGACTCTCTCCCCCACACTGAAAAGACACATTGTCCTCAATGTGGAAACACATATGAAATTAACACAAACAATTATATTATGCTCATGTGATTTATTTAAATGCATGAAATAAAAACTAACACTAACAATTAATTCACATCAAAGAACAGGCAAGCAATCAAAGCAATAATCACACAAGACAAAAGAATGCAAGGAAAATTAAAAAGATAGAGTTAAAGAAAGCTTCTCTGTTTGCAGGCATAAGCTCCATCATTGCTTCTGAAACTGGACTCCTTTCGTATTCATCTTGCAATCGTCCAAATTAAGCTCCATTTGCTCTCCTTTGGTTCTTCATGTAAAATCATTGGGTTGCCTCCCAATAAGCGCCTTTCTTTAAGGTCTTTGGCTAGACAGCCTTACAGAAATTATTCTTCAAGGGTGAAGGAATTATGGATATATTCCTTCAACAGATCCATAATGATTTTGAGAGTATCATTGATGGCTTTGAGAACTTCAAGTTGAATTTTATCAAGACTTGAATTCATCAAAATTGATGTGGCGGCTTGGAATGGCGATGGCACGGGCATGGCCGGTGGTGGCACGGGTTTAACCGGTTGTGGCACGGTGATTGGCCGGTAATGGCTTGGTAGTGGCGCGGCAATCGGCGGATATGGCCGGGTAAAAGCTTGAGATGGTCGGGCTGATGGCTGACTTAACCGGGCAGGTGGCGCGGGTGGCCAGGCATGGTGCACTGAGGATGTTGCTTTGGGCGGATATGGCCGGGCATATGGCTTAGTTGTGACCGATCCTAGCCGGGCATGAGGCTTGGATGAGGCTTGAGATGGCGGGCATGGCCGGGCATGAGGCGCGGAGGGTAGCGCAGATGACGCGGAGGAAGACACGGCTAGCCGGGCAGGCGGCGCGGATGGCCGGTCGGATGGCGCGGATGAGGTCTGGCATGACCGGGTAGATGGCTCGGGTGGCCGGGCCATGGCCGGGCATGTGGCTCGGGGCGGCTTGGGTATGGCCAGTCCCGTCCGGGACATGTGCGAGGATGGCCGGGCAATGGCCGGCTGAATTGGCTCGATCATGGCCTTGAGCGTCTTCCTTTGGTTCCTTGGCTTCCATCTTCTGCTTCTCTCCTTGTGGCTGAACTCCATGCTTGTTGGCTTCTTGCTTTACCTTTGAGGTTGGAAATTCCGTCCTTCGGGATAATTCGTCAAACGCATAATATGCATTCTCCGGGGTTCTCTTCAATATTGGAGTGCGACTAAAGGAATCAACAAGAACTCGATCTTTGAGTCCTAATCCTCCATAGAAGATTTGGATAAGAGATCTTCTATTGTATCCATGTTGAGGGCAATCGATGCACAACTTCTTAAATCTCCCCCAAAATTGGTGGAAATTCTCGTCGTAGCGTTGTCGAATGTCTTTTATCCTTTGTCTTCCTTTGGAAATCTGGGCAGATGTCATTGATGAAGATTCTTCTCGGGCTTTCCTAGCAATTTTAACACTCACAACACAACAAACTTGTTAGAGTTCAATGGCGTTTGAGATGAAATTCTAGGGTGAATCACATCACCGTCGAATTCCATGGTCAATGAACCATCGAATACATCAATCTTGGTATGGGAAGTTCTTAAGAAAGGTCTTCCTAATAGAAGAGAACATTGATCCTTCGAATGTTCCATTTCCATAACGAAGATGTCAATAGGAAAAATCAAGTGTTCAACTTGAATTAAGACATTCTCTAGAACACCTTTGGGATGAACCAAAGATCCATCAGCTAACTGCAGAATCACATCAGTATTTTTCAAAGGACCAAGATTTAAAGATTGATAAAAAGAATAAGGCATAACGCTTAAAGATGCACCTAGATCTAGCATAGCATTCTCTATGACTCTTTTTCCAATAGAACAAGTAATAGAAAACGTACATGGATCCTTTCACTTAGGAGGTAAACTCTTTTGAAGCACGGCAGAAGCATTAACTCCAGCACTTACCTTACCTTGTAACCTTTTCTTGTTGGTACAAAGTTGCTTAAGTAACTTTGCATAGTTTGAAATTTGTTGAATGGCATCAAGAAGTGGAATGTTGACCTCAACTTTGCGCAGTATCTCCAAAATATCTAGATCATCATCTTCTTTCTTTGACTTCTTCAATCTTGATGGAAAAGGTGGCGCAGCATCAGTCTTTGAATCTTTCTTGTCGGCGGCGGTCTCCTTGGCTTTTTCCTTGGTGGTTGCACCATCTCTTCTGGGCTCGTCTTCGATCTTGATTTCTTTGTCAGGCATTAGCAATTCTTCTTTGGTGTAGCTCGGCTCTCCTTCATCTTGTGCGGCATGGGTTGGATAGGGGTTTTCCAACTCTTTTCCACTCCTTAAAGTGATTGCACTTACGTTCTCCTTCGGAGGTACCTTTGGTTGTGATGGGATTTTTTGTTGACCTTATGTCTTGAGCTCACTCATGTCACTAGCCAATTGACTGATTTGTTTCCTCATCATCTCCATAGCTTCTCTCAATTGTTGCATCTCGATAACTTGTGAAGATTGTTGGAAATTAGGCCTTTGATAATTCATTGGCCTTCTTTGATAGTTACCTTGGTTCCCATATTGTTGACTTGGTTGCTCGGCTTTCCAATAAGGTTCAGGCTTCCTTTGATATGCTCCTTGCATTCCAACAACATTGACTTCTTGCGCGGTGTGTTCCAAAGAAGGGCACTTATCAGTGTAGTGTCCTTCCTTACAAATTCCGCAAATCTTAGGCACACTTGAAAAATTCGCATTGAATAAATCAGCGACTTGTTGATTTGTCTCTTGAAGTTGTTGCTCCAGTGAGGTGGAATGGGTAGAGACTTCATTGATTCTTCTTGTATCGCCTTGTCTTGAATAGTCTTCTCGAGATCCGAATTGTTGAGTGTTGGCAGCCATGTTCTCCACTAAAGTCCAAGCATCGGTGGGAGTTTTGTCTATGAAAGCACCTCCACTTGCAGAATCTATGGAAGATCTGTCAAACGGTAGTAATCCTTCGTAGAAGTATTGGATCAGCAACTGTTCAATGATTTGATGATTGGGCAGCTCGCACATAGTGTCTCGAAACGTTCCCAATATTCGTGCATTGTTTCTCCATGGCGTTGCTTAATTCCGCAAATCTCCTTCCTTATACTTGATACTTTATGGGCAGGAAAGTACTTTTCCAAGAACAACTTCTTAAGGCTCGTCCAAGATGTGATTGAACCGGTTGGTAAGAGGTACAACCAATCTTTTGCACGATCCACAAGAGTGAACGGAAAGGTTCTTAGCTTGAATTGGTCTTCAGTAATACCTTGAATATTTGTTGATGTGCAGGCAATCTGGAAATCGGTTAGATGTCGGTGAGGATCTTCTCCAGACAGACCGTGAAATTTGGGTAAAATCTGAATAAATCCAGATTTAATCTCAAAATTTGCAGTCGTATCCGGGTATCGAATTGCTAAGCGTTGTGCATTGACGTTTGGTGCAGAAAGCTCTCTCAGGGTTTTAGGTTCTTCGTTTGCCATGTCTTCTGACGATGTTGAAGCAGCAGATCTAGGAGAACTTGATTGAGAACTCGAATTGGATGGCTCCTCTTCTTGTTGTCGATTTGATTTCTCCTTCCTTAGCGAAAATAGTGTTCTTTCTGGCTCTGGATCAAATTCAAAGTCTTTTATGCCACTACTTCTTGTCTTTGGCATGCAGCTTCCTAGAAAAACTCAAAAACTCAAAAGAAAATTTGTTAGTAGTAAAAGTTCTTAAACAAAATTAAAATTAAAGACAAAAAATAAAGAAAATATAAATTTTTTTTATAATAAACACGCAGACAATTTTTTTTTTTTTTAGAAAACGCAAAACAAATAAATTAAAAACGCAAGAAAACTCTTTTTTTTATGACGCAGAAACAAAGTTTTTTTTTTTATGACGCAAAAAGTATTTTATTTTTCGACGCAAAACACAAAACAAACGTTTTTTTTTTCAAAAAAACGCAAACTAAAAACGCAGAAAACAAAACAAAAATTATTATTTTTAGATTGACACGCAGAAACAAAGAGAAAATTCGCGGGATTCGTCTTCAGATGAGTCTATTTTTCCTTCCCCTGGCAAATACCAGAAAAAGTTACCCTTCCCCAGCAACGGCGCCAAAATATTTTGATCGGTCGTCAACAATCATAAAAATAAAATGTCAACAAACTCCTAACTAAGTAGATAGGGCAAGTAGGGGTCGATCCCACAGAGAAGGGTGATAGATTTTATCCGAAAATTTAGTCCTTAAAATCTCTCAAAAACAACATAGAAACAGAGATAGACAGAAAGCAATTAAACAGAAAACAATTAAACTAGAAAACAAAGCAAAGTAAATTAAATCTAAGTCTATAGCAGATAAGAAAGAAAACAATAATTAAGGGATATACTTCTTCACCAATGGTAGAAAACAATCAAATTAATTATGGGTCCTTGATTTAAAAGATAAATTCAATATTAAATTCAAGTGATAACTGGCCTAGGGAAAACCCTAACATGCTATTTAGATAAGATTCGCCGTCAAGTCTTAAATTACCCATTTTTCCTCCAAACTAATCAATTAGCCGTCAAGCCTTAAAGATTTGCTAGGATTCAAAGCATTAAGATCAACTTTTATTAGTTCTTTCACACATGCTTAATAAATAAAACCATACAACAACCAGATAAATCTGATCACTGGCATGCAAACCCAATTAACCCGCCGTCAAGCGCGGCTAACTTGCTACACACAATCAAACTCATGCGTCAACCTTATTGTTTGATCTAGCCAACAATCTCTCAAATTACCTCTTTAGTGGCCACAATAAATCAATAAAGATCAAGATTGTAGAATTAAAACAGAGTTTAACATGCTATCTATCAAGCATAAAATACCAAATTATAAGAACATAAATCTCACCATATTTAATTGATTGAATTCACCAAAGGATCAGAAGTATTAAGAATTTAGCTACTCATGGATTCGGGAAAATCCATGAGCGGCATAAGAGTACTTACAGGACCTTGGAGGGGTGAAATCTCCTTGACAAAAACCTAGGTATGACGCACCACCCTATAGCTAGAGAGGGTAGCGGCACCCTTTGCCTAAAAACTAGAAGAAAAACTAGAAATAAATCTAAAGAGAATTATGTGAATTGTTGTGTGATTTGTGATACAGGAGGTGCCTATTTATAGTGGAAATAACCCTAGGAATTCCAATCCTAACTTGGAAAGGAGTCTAGGCCGATTTTAGGGTCTAACTTGGACTCCAAGTTGGATTAAAAGTCTTCCTATAGTAGAATCCAAGTCAAAATAGGATCCTGAATTTTTGCTGAATTCGTGCAGAAACTTCAACGGCATTTTCGGGCTTGAAAACGGCAGAACTGGGTCTTGGACTTCGAAGGAAAGTTGTAGATCTCGGAGTTAGCTTTCGAACGAGTACTCATGGGCTTCAATCGGAGGTTTGAGTAGAACGTTATGAATTTTCTACCAAAACTGCTCCTGAATCCTAATCCTGTTAGGACTAGAATCGGGAATCTACGAGATTTTGATATTTCCTTGGATTTAGGAGTCATTAATTGGGATTTTAATTCCAATTAATATCTTATATGGGTTGAGTATCTTCCCATATAAATTATCCATAAATACCAAAACTTAAGGGCTTATCCATGGCTTGTCTTCAATTAAAGCTCCAATTCTTCAATTCTTCCTCTTGAAATAAATCTTCAATGGTCTTCAAGTCTCCAATTTATCTTCAAATGATCTTCAAACACGAACTTCGAATTTCCAAATCTATGCTCAAAATTGCTTTGCTCAAATCTGTGTAAAAAGTCATCAAAATAGCTACAAAAATAGTGAAAAATAACAATTTCTCATTTTCACATCACTTAAAGACTAAAAACACAAATATTAATAAAATAGCATATAATTAAGCATAAATGGGTCTAAAATCATAGTAAAATAGGCATTAAAATAGGGTCAATTTTGGCTCAATCAGCGCCAAAGCCATTGAGGAAGATGAGGTCACCATTGACTGCACTAGTGGTAAAGATGACTACACCGAACATGATGAAAATCAATTTAATGAAGACGAAGTGGTAAATGAGGAAGTTACGCTCCGGGGGCAACTTTCTAACCACCCTGACTTTGAGGAAGTTTTCGACTCCATAGAAATCACCAACTCCAAGGGAATTGAAGACTCTCCTGAAATCAAAGAATACAAAGACAGCTTGGAGTTTGATAACTCTTCAAACCTGATGCTAAAAAAGATGAAAGTCTTCATGAAGTTGACCAGATAAAGTCGGGGCAGAGAAACTATCGAAGTAGCCAGGAGATGGCAAGCAACTCCCAGGGGGCAAGAAGAATGGTGCTAAGGACATTGTCCTCACAAAGTTCATACAAAACTTAGTGGACAAAGCCGCCCCAATAGCAAATGCGGCCTATAAAAAAAATTTAGCAAGAAATTGTTAATTTGAAGCACTACAAGGTGGTGAAATTAAATTTTACCACCTTAAAATTATTTCATAATTTTATTTTGGCAAAAATATTAATTATGGCTGCCAAAAATTAATTATGTTAATATTTTTTAAGAAAATTAAACTAATTTTTGGCCTAAAATAACAAATAGGCCGAAAACCCTAGTCTTAGGGATCAAATTGAAGCCGCCCAAAAATTGCAATTTTTACAAAAAGGGGCCGTGACATCTAGGGTTTGAATCCTCATCAAATTAGGTTTTGTTCCTAAGTGATTTTTAACCTAATTTCATGCAGCAAACATATTATCTAAATCAATTTTGGCTATATTAAAGATCTAGGCCGAAATTAAACTTAATTTGTTGGCCAAATTAGGCCGAATTGTTGCAAATTAGGGTTTCTAACCCTAATCGATGAACCGTAGCCCTAATCCTATCAAATTAACATGATTTATGCCATATGATACATGATTATATGCAACAACATGTTAATTGAAAGATTTATGGCAAAAATTAAAATCCTAGGCTGAAAACTATGTGATTTTTGCTAGGTTTTTATGCCAATTTCTTTACTAAATTAATTTGGTTTCTTAATCAAATTAATCCTCTAAATTTCAGCAGCTAATCATCATAAAATTCATCATCAAAGTCGGCATTAGCATGCATAAATACCTAGGGTTTGCGGCATGAAAGAAAATTGATGAATTTAAATTCAAAAATCGAAATTTCATGAAGCAATTACCTTGGTTTGATGCCGATTTGGGATCAATCACCATGGACTTGATTTTTGGCTTTGCTTGAGCCGAATTGGGGCTGCCTTCATGGGGGTTTGATCCAAATTGCTTGATCCTTGCCAAAGATTTGGAAGCCTCTCAGAACAAGGAGTTGCGGCTTGAATTGCTTGGCATGGAGGAGGACTTTGATTGATGATTTTTGTTGGTGAAACCTTGATCTTTGGAAGCCATTGGAGCTTGAAAATTTGCTGAAATTTTCGGCTAAGTATGGTACCAAGGAGGGTGTCGACATTGGCTAGGAAAATAAGAAGAAGATTTTGGCCCAAGACCAATTTCCTTATATACAAGCTCAAATCCTTTTAAATCAAGGACTTAAGCTTCGGGGGGGGGGGGGGGCATTGTTTATACCTCAATTTACAATTGAGGATAAATTGGTCTTTACATAAATAATATTAAGATGTGTGGTCAAGATTTGATTAAAAATCCTGATGAAACTTAGTTTCTGCACCACCCCAGTTCTGATAGAATTAGGAAAATCTTGTAATTAATTAATAAGGGCCGAAATTATTAATTGTTTATTAAATAATAATTATTTTTCAGAATAATTATTATTAAAATTCCCTTCAATGCCGCCCCTGACTAAGGAAGTGGCATGATAGGTCGTGAAGAGGCAGTTTCCTTTAATGCTGCTGTCATCCATGAAGACAAGCAGTAAAAAGTGAAGTTGTATGCCATCATACCATAAGATGGAAAACATCTTATGGACTCACACAACAAAGCCCAAGTCGTCTCCCATGATGAGGAGAGGTCGCCCTGCTCTCAGGAAAGTTGTTTCGTTCTCCCCGCAGGAAGGAGGCAGAGAGCTAAAGTTTGTCAGCAAGAGAAACACTTAGCTAACTGAGAGAGGAATGAGATTTACAACCGCATACCTCCTCAACATTTTCGACCTAACATAGTAAAGAAATCGCCTAGCCCTCTCCCTTCTCCCAGGAGGCAAAACTACAACTTTTGCATTTTGTTCAATTAAGGATAAAATGGTAAAATTGATCAATTGAGGAGGATAGAGGCTGCAATTTCAACAAGGGATCATACCATGATGATCCTTGAGTCATGTAGATCATCTTGGTAAAATTTCACCTTATTCTGACATCCGTGGAAAAACTTATTCACGGTTTTTAGTTAAGAACAATTTAGTCTGTGAAACCAATTTCACGATGAAGGAGAGCTTGATTTTAAGCAAGACTTTTCCCATGGTCTTGTGATGGTAATCTAACCCTACTGGTGAAATTTGAGCTTATTCTGACCTCGTTTGCAACTTTTGCACTCTTTTTAGTTAAGGACGAGTGGCTTTTACACCCCGGTTTAAGCCATTTTCTTAACTAAGTATTATTTTTATGATTTAATGGGCTAAATATGATTAAGTATCATCAATTTCGTGGCCTTAATGTTAAGAGTCCAAGTCTTGATGTTCGAAGGCCACTTCTTAGTCAAATTAGTTGATTTTAGCTCAAAGGAAGTAGCAAAGGCATGTTAAACTGCAATATGAAGAGAAGGAAATCGTCCATCATCCATCAAGAGGGAAAATTGCCATCCTCCATCAAGAGGGATGACGTCTTGGGGTAGTCTCCTCCTTCCTTCCAGTCGTTGGAAGCAATCAAAAGAGGAAGGAAGTTTCACCTCACTTTCCTGGAAGTTGTCATCTCCTAAGGAGGAGGAATTCGCCTTCTTCAGCAAGTCAAGCCCATCAAGTTTTAGGCCCATGCCGCCCCCTATATAAAGGGATCAAATCCAGTGCTTCAAACACGCTTCCACAGCTACACAAACCAGCTCCTGAAGCTACAAACTTGCTCCGCTCAAAATACCAAGCCCTGTGCTTATTTTCTCTCAATAGCTCCATGTTTTTTCTCTTGTTCATCACGAGTTCTTACTCGTTCTTCAATATTTTCTTGTTTCAATCCTGGCTCCGGACACCCAAACACTCTTTTAGTGTTTTTTTTTCCTTGTTTCAATCCTGACTCCGGACACCCAAACATTTTTTTAGTGTTTTTTTTCTTTGATTCAATCTTGTCTCCGGACATAAAAACACTGTACACGTGTTTCTCTCTCAGCAATAACAATCCGTTGTTATTTTTCATTCAAATTCAATCGAGGAGATCTTGCAAATGCAAATTCAGGAAGAAATGTTGTTGTGGATCCAATGATTTAAATGCCCCGGTGTGACTTTGATCCAGTCCCCACAAATCGCTCTGATCTTTCAATCTGCTGCTCCGCGCACCAGTTCACGTTTCTACAACCTCTTTGTCACTTTCAACAAATTGACTGGCACGCCCTTATGCTGTCATAAAATTTTTAACGCGAAAACTCCCAAAAAGATTTTTGGCGAATTGTGATTTAATCTTTGCTGATACGTGAGAACATTTTTTATGTCGATGACATCGATGATGACTAATGACTACATTACTAATATGATTCAAGTTCAACTGCTGTGACAAGACCGTTAATTTCCATTTAGACTCTTATAACTAGTTAGTTTCCATTTAGTTGTTTTAATTCAATTATTTCTATTTGTAGTTGGTAATAGCACTTCTCTTAGTAGTGGCTTGATTGTAGGAAGTAACTTGTGAACATATCTCTTGAAATACCACGTTGTGGCTTGGCAATGTAACAAGAAATATTTTCTCTTCCAAATTTCTATTCTGCTCTGTCTATCTAACTTCTTCCCTTTTCTTTTCCCCTAAACTTTCTGATCTCTTATCATTGGTGCTTTCGTTGAACTTACATCCTCCATGGATGAGTCTAATGGAAACCCATTGCTTCCCACCGACAAGGACCATTTTGATCAAATCTTTGATAGATGCATATCCAATATCAACAGAGCTATACACAAATTTTATGAAGCTTATGGAGCTAGCCTATCTAAAGAAGAAGATTCTGGTCTGACCGAGAGTGAAGAAGTTTCGATCAACGCTACTAGAGAAATTTGCCAAAATATTATAATTGAAGCACTATATACAAATCTTCTCGATTGCTTGGAGTCCAAAAGCTGCAAGGATTCTGTGGTGGAAGAGATACGACCGACTACAATGCAACTTCCTTTGGATGTTTTCATTGGGTTTTGGCCAGGGGAATTGGTTTTGGCCAAAGAACTTGCTACCAATAGTTGTGCTCTCCACCTATCCTACCTTCAACCTTGAGGGCAAGGTTGCCATAGAAGAGGGGAGTAATGATACAAGCTCGACTGTTGTGACAAAAAGTTAATTTCCATTCAGACTCTTATAACTAGTTGATTTCCATTTAGTTGTTTTAATTCAGTTATTTCTCTTTGTAGTTGGTAATAGCACGTCTCTTAGTAGTGGCTTGATTTTAGGAAGTAACTTGTGATCATATCTCTTTAAATACCACGTTATGGCTTGGCAATGTAACAAGAAATATTTTCTCTTCCAAATTTCTATTCTGCTCTGTCTATCGAACTTCTTCCCTTTTCTTTTCCCCTAAACTTTCTGATCTCTTATCATAATATCTAATGAAATTATTGTGATTAAGTTTCTTTATACAGTTCAAAATGAAATTGTCTATAATAATCACAAATTAGGAGGCATAAGGCCACAAGCTGCCTTTACAAAATAATATATATATATATATATATATATATACATATATATGTATATATACTAGGTAAGAGCCCGCGCGCTTCACTGCGCGAACATGTTCTTGCACTTGATATGCAATAGTCCCCAATTAGTTTTTAACATATTATTGGTGACTTATGGGTTTGTCAAATGAGGACGATTACCAATTGCTTTAGGTCATATGTTTTGAAAGATTTGCAAGTAAGGATCCGACCAAAAAACCGGTCTAAAGAATTAGCCTCATTAATCTAAGAACAAATTGATAGGGGTATTTTGGTCATTTCATGCTTGATTTTTTTGTTATTTGAGTTAAAGACCGAGGGTATTTTGGGAAGTTTGAAAAAAAAACCCCTATGTTGGTCCAATTTCCACCATAAGCACAATTTATGTAATATTAAGTAGACCGTCTATTTCCATTAACCGAAACAACTAATTCTTTGGAAGAATTTTTTATATCTTGAATATTAAATTTAGGGCTAATTGCTCAATTAAGGGCAAAATGTTTAAGTTTCGGTCTAATTTGGGATAAACCTTTTAATTTGGTCTATTTGGGGTAAAACGTTCCGAAATGGCGTCAAATAGGGGCAAAGTGTCAATTTAAACAAAGTGCGACTTTCACATCCAATAAAAAGCGTGAGATTGGTTATCTTATAGGATTATAACACAAGATTCAAACTTGTCTGCTCGCTAACTGCTAGTTCTTTTTATGACACGTGACGGCTTTTAATAAAGATAAAATCTATACCGTTAATTTAATTTAAATAATAATAATTTAATAAATAATAAATTAATTTTTTGACAGAAAACAATAAATTAATTTAATTTTTTTTACGAATAAATTAATTTAAAAATTATAAAATAAAATTATATGAAAAAGAAGAGTTTGTTTCCTACAAATACTCTCTTTTTTATCTAACAACCCTATTTCAGATCAAACAACCCTTATCAATCTAGACAAATATGAACATTATAAGAAAACACTAGACAAACATGAACATCATAAAAATAACACCAGAAAGGCATAAACCAATCAATCTCCACCGTCAGACACCTTACCCCCACCGCGTCGGAATGCTGATAATACTCCAAATGTGCTCTACTCTTTCTCCCAAAGCCAAATCTGAAACTAGATTTGCCAATAAAACATCCAAATAGCCTAGATCTAAAGGAACCCGAGGAGGACAAGGAAAAAAACGGCTCATCCAAATAGCCACCCATGGCCGGATTTCATTCTTTACAGCGATCCACTGCCCATGGTTGGATTTCATCAATTTACCATCATCATTTGGTTCTTCTCCGGGTTCGCCTGCAACTATTGTGAAGAGCCGTTTTGACACTTTGGTGGCTGGACTGATTTGTCGTGGTCGTGGTGCTTTCGGTGGCCGGATTAATTGCGAAGATAAGAGTATGCTATATACCACTAGAAGGGGAAGAACTAGAAGGGGAAGCAGAAGCAAAACAGAAGGAAGAAACGATGAAAAAAGAAAGAAAAATGAAATAGAAGAAAAAAATACTAAACGGTTCCTTTTTACTTTGTGTATTTTTTTTCACTTAAAAATAACTTAAACA